>CAKNYM010047196.1:11716-58639 GCA_932195095.1 Andricus curvator | reverse complement strand
AAGAATTCAAAAGAATTCGAAGAATTCAAAAGAATTCGAAGAATTCAAAAGAATTGGGACAATTCAAAAGAACTCGAAGAATTCAAAAGAATTCAAAAGAATCCAAGCAATTCAAAATAATTCAAAGCATTCAAAAGAATTCTAAGAATTCAAAAGAATTCTAAAGAATTCAAAAGAATTTAAAGAATTCGAAAGAATTAATTTTTAAGTTTAGGTTGTTTATTGTAATCGTAAGTGAGGTAAGTGTTCCAGTAATCGTGAAGGACCCAATAATCGTGTAACTTGGTTAATGTGTTGTTAAAAAATATGATAAAAGCAACATTTAGCAGAAAAAAATAACATTCTTTTTTAGCATTTTATAGTATGAAATGGACTTTCAATCAATTAAAAGTTGACAGAAAAGAAGAAAACTGACATTACTATTAGTGGTGCTAATATCACGATTACTGGAATGTTTACCCAATTAGGGGCTGTGCCCCTAATGCCCCCTTTATGTCGTTGTATCCCTTTTGTTTTCGAGGCAATTTTATTTTCGTCTTTATTTAAACAAAGGAAAAACGTATGACGTATTATGTGCACGACCCCCTACTCAATTTTTTAATGTAAAGAGTTCAAAAGAATTCAAAGCATTCAAAAGAATTCTAAGAATTCAAAGGAATTCGAAGATTTCAAAATAATCCGAAGAATTCAAAAGAACTCGAAGAATTCAAAGGAATTCTAGGAATTCACAAGAATTAAAAGAATTCAAAAGAATTCATAAGAGTTCAACAGAATTCAAGAGAATTCGAAGAATTCAAAATAAGTCCAGGAATTCAACAGAATTCAAGGAATTCAAAAGAATTTAAGGAATTCAAAAGAATTCAAGGAATTCAAAAGAATTCTAGGAATTTAAAATAATTCTGCAGAATTCTAGAAATTCAAAAGAATTTAAAGAATCCAAATGGATTCAAAGAATTAAAGTGAATTTTTAATTTTAGATCACTTATTGTAAGTTTAAGTAAGGTAAGTGTCCCAGTAATCGTGAAGGACCCAATAACTGTGTAACTTGGTTAATGTATTGTTAAAAATTCTGATGAAAGTAACATTTGGAAGAAAAAAAACATTTATTTTTAGCATTTTATAGTATGAAATGGAATTTCAATTAATTCAAAGTAGACAGAAAAAAAGAAAATGGGGAAGTTACTTAATTTTTTAATGCAAATAATTCAAAGCATTGAAAAGAATTTATAAGAAATCAAAGAATTCAAAAGTCTTCAAAGAATACAAAAGTATTTAAACAATTGAAATTAATTTTTTATTTTAGGTCGTTAGTTTTAATCTTAAGCAATACTTAATTTTTGAATTCGGTGAATTGAAAAAAAAATTTAATTCAAAAGAATTCAAAGAGTTCAAAAGAATTCAGAAGAATTTAAAGCATTGGTCAAAGAGTTCAAAAGAATTTAAAGAATTCAAAAGAATTAAAACAATTCAAAAGATTTCAAAAAATTCAAAAGATTTCAAATTATTCAATGAATTCATGAGAATTCAAAAGTCTTCAAAGAATCCAAAAGTATTCAAAGAATTGAAATTAATTTTTAATTGTAGGTCTTTAGTTTTAATCTTAAGTAATATTTAATTTTTCAATTCGAAGAATTGAAAAAAATTCAAATGAATTTAAAGCATTCATCAAAGAGTTCAATAGAATTCAAAAGAATGGTAAGAATTCACAGAATACAAAAGAATTTGAAGAATTCAGAAGAATACTAAAGAACTCGAAGAATTGAAAAAATTCGAAGAATTCAAAGGATTTCAGAACTCGAAGATGGTTTCAAAGTGGCTTTGGTAATAGCATTATTTTTCTTACGTCTCTGAATAAGCGAGAATATAGAAATTTTGTTTGCTGTGTATCACACACTCTTAGAGAAACCTGAGGTTTTGTAAATTAGAAGGTGGCAGCACATGTCTGGAAATATTTTTATATTCTGACATGTAGTCACGTTAGCATTATTTTTCTTACGTCTCTGAATAAGCGAGAATAAAGAAATTTTATTTGCTGTGTATCACACACTATTAGAGAAACCTGAGGTTTCGTAAATTAAAAGGTGGCAGCACATGTCTGGGAATAGTTTTATATTCTGACATGTAGTCACGTTACAAAATTCTAGCATCGTTACCAACTCAGTCTGTGCGAAACCGGCAGGGCGATTCTCCCGGCAACCGCAAAGTGGCGCTCGCATCTTTTTCTAAAGTGGCCACCAGCCGCCATATTCAAATAATTCGTAATACAAGAGCTTCCAGGTGAACATTGCAAATATTGAAAATATATATTTAGCAATAATATAGCAACTTTAGTTGACCAGACAGACCTGCCCCATAATATTACCTGTCATTTAAAAAAAAATTAGCACGATATTTCAATTTCCCTCTTTTTAAATTGGCGGAAAATAATAACATGGGACGGTCGGTAATACGTGACGTCATAATGTACTACATGCCCTTAAAAAAAACAAGATTTCACAAAAGTTGAAACATTGGAAAACTGTACTTAAAATTATCCCTCGTGAAAAGAAAGACCAACTTAAGATCACAGTATAGGCAGGTATAGTCCTGTCCCGGCAGTTTGAACCCCCAATATCCCATCAGTATTAGGCTCATCACGAGTCAGGACCATAACCATGGAGGGAGGGACAGAGTTCCATAAATATAACGGAAACTGGTTGAAGCCTCTAGATCTCATAAATGCTCATAAATCAGCCCAGGTTCTTTAGGACTTTTAGGTATAGCTAATCTGTTGATACAAACAGCTATCCTTATTTCAGAGAGAGAGAGAGAGAGAGAGAGAGAGAGAGTGGTGGTGTCTATTTCAATGCCCTCAAAATGAGGCAGGTATAGGCTGAAGGGAAAAGACCAGAAAAAGACCGAACGTGGTTTGAAACTGGTCTTAAAGTGATCTTAAGTTGGTCTTTCTTTTCACGAGGGATACGTTGTAAATACTGGTTGCTTATTGTAGAAATGTACAAATATGAACAAAAAAAATATAAATTTTTACAAGAAAAACTTTTAGAATCCGCGTCAGTGTTTCGACTTGTACTTTAATGTCAATTTTTGTAGCACATGCAATATATATGTTTTTACAAGAAACTATGAAATAAAAAAATATATCAAACTTTTACCAAGAATTTTTGCTATTACAATAAATTATAGATCTAGCAGCAGTTTCAGTTATGCAACATTTTTTTTACATTAATATTTCAGCTAGATATCTACATCTATCAAATGTAATTTCGAATCAAAAATATTTTTTATTCTCCAAAATAATTTTATGTAAATTAATTCAGACAGGAAATTGAATTTTTTAATGGAAAAACTTTATTTAAACGTGTATAATTTTTTTCAAAATATTAACATTCGGTGCACATCATAACAGTTGCATTAATAATAAAAACGATGGATTTTAATAAATTACATCAATTGATAGAAACACACATAACTTCAGTTCCGTATCGAATCAAGAGTGATTATCTTTAAAATGATATCAAACATATTAAGAATCCAAAGTGAAGCCGGCAACATTCAGTGAACACTTTAATTATTGGTTTCAATAACCATAATTTTAAGAGAATATTTGAAAAGATTTAAAAACAATTTTATTAATACATAACAATTAAACAATTATTAATTTGGAAAAAATGCAAGTAAGTATAAGATATATTTAGAATTTTTGAAAAGATTATTACAAATGAATTTGAAACTTGAAAATATTTCGAAAAATTTTAAACAAAATGTAGATTTTTGGAGAATTCGAACAAAAAATGTACAAGCTTTGAAAGCATTTTGCAAGGTTTCAAAAGAATGAAATTTTTTTATCAAAATTTCTAGAAAAAATAAAAATGAATTTTTTTCATTATTGAGCGTTTGAATTAAAAAAAATGTTAAGCTTTAAATTTGAAAGTTTGAAATTCAAAAGTATTTCACTTTGAGTGTTTTAATTTGCAGTTCAGTTTTTATAACTTTAAACGAAAAAATTTGTATCTTCAAGAGTTCGAACCTTTTAATTTCAATGACCGTAGTCAATTCTTTCTCAAACGTTCAATCATTCTTTCTCAAAGGTTCAATTGTTATTTGCAGTCAAAAATTTGTTATTTTTCGACTGAGGAAAACAAATATTGCGAACCTTGCAAATACGTCATTTTAAATGACATACATGGTGTCCAATGGATTGCTATATTTGAAACAAAAACTTCAAACGTAAGACTCTTTGTTGTTTAATAACGATTATTCATTATTGTTCTTCAATATTTACCATTCCTTCAAAGTTTAAACATAGAAGCTTTTTGAAGTGAAACTTCTTTTCGGACGTTAGTGAATTGTCGCTGGGATGGGAGTGAATTGAAAAAAACGTACGACCGTACGACTCTATCTTGCTCGATCTTGCTTGCATATTCAACTCGGAACGGGATGAGATTTAACAATTGAAAACCAAAAGTTCTCAACAACAAAAATATCTTGAACACGGGCAATGTCAAGCGGGATCCGAGAAATTCTCGTCTCGGCGTGCATCTCTTCTTCTTCGAAATAGTATTCCTAGTAAAAATGACAGTTAGGCATTAATAGAAGCCGTTTAAAAAACATATAAGATGCAGACGAGATCTTATATGGTCCTAAGTGGTTTCTAATAGGATTCTTATTTTAAGTTGGTTTGTAACAGGTATTATTCGGTATTTATATTCTTTTGTTCAATTTTTCTAAAAGGATCTAAGTGGAAACAGTGAGGTATTATTTTACTAGACATGTTGTCAAGTAAAAAAATTGTTTTTCTAAAAAGTTCTATTGGGTATTTTATTGGACCTTGGGAATGAAATTTTCCGAATTAATATTCGAAGTGATGTATTTTAAGCAGCTCTAGGGGAGCGGCGGCGAATGCGGCGCACATAAAGGAAAATGCACGATTAAAATTCAAATATAAAGTAAAATATTGTAATAAAATATATTTTGTTTAGGCCAATATCTTACCAATGCTCTATGCATGGATATAATTTAATTGAAGTTCATTAAAACAGTTAATTAATGTGTTTTCCAAAAAGTGCATCTGCGTCAAGTTATCCTACCTTGTTTGGTAATGTGGCGCGTTTCGATTCCAATTCATAATTATTGAATAAAAAACAAAATATGAAGAAAAACTAGTAAAATTTAATAAAAATAAGATAAATATATTTACGTTTAATATTATTAATATATTTGAGGGATTATGTCTGCCGAAATTTCAAGAAAAAATGTTTTTTAACAGTGCAGAATGTCACACAATAATTTGAGGAGTGCTACAAATTTTGTATTTCAGGATAAGCTTACAGACAATTTATAAACAATAAATCAAAATTATATTAATAATAAGTAAATTTTATTCTTTTCCAAAACAGTTATAATGATTCAACGTTCAAATAATATCATTACTCTAAACCTTCTAAATATTTATTCTGTCAGAACAAACCTAACCTGAATCGTAAAAAGATTTCAAAATACAATTATTCTAAAATAACTCTAAAATACACTATAGTTATTAGAATAAAACATTTTTATGCATATTAGAAACGAAATATTATTACTTTGAGTAAATATTTCCTATCTTATAACTGAAACCGGCACTTTGTTACTACAAAATCCACATTGTATGTTAAGATTCTCGAAGCAAGACAAACCACAAACTTCTGCGCCAAGTTACCTGCCGATTTTAGTCCCGGATGCGCCATATTAGTCGCACGTGAATAGTATTTAATAAAGATTTTTTACATAAAAGTTGATTAATTTTACTCAAAATATTGAACTTTAAAGCATTCAAGAAACTCGGAACAGTATATTTACAAAAAATTGTATAAGTTTACACGAAACTTCTGTAATTTTTTACTTGTTTTTAGCTACTCTGACAATACAAGCGAAAGAACCAAAACTAACTTCTCGTCATAAAAATCAGGCAATTAATTTAATTATCCCAATTTTTTCATAATTTAACGTTGAAAACATATATACATGTAATGAAACTACCTCCACAAGCAGAAAATGCGTTAACCCTTAAATTACACCAGGGTTCCAAAAGACCCCAGACCTTTTTCAAGGTTCCATGAAAAATCGTTAAATTGTTTTTTTCAATAATTTTTTTTGCCATTAACAAATAAAAACCCTGGAACTATGGGGCATTATTACAATAAAGAAAGGTTTGAAATATATGGAAAAAAAATTTCAGATCGAAATGTTAATAACTTTCAGAATTATTGCATGTTTTCCGAGCTGGGGTCCAACGGCCCCCATGTGTCATCTACGTGATTATTTGGAGGTGTGTCATTAAAGGGTTAATATTCGAAAACTCGAACGTGCCACATTAGACGCCGCACCGCGTTTGCCGCCGCTCCCCTATTACCAAGGAAAAAAAAAGATTTAATCAAATTTTTTTGAATCGGAACATTGAAAAATGCGGATTCACGCAAATTGCAGTCTATCGGTTTGTTTAAAATTTTAATCGGTCTACTGAGTAGGCAGCAGTTAATCGGTGAGTTCGAATTTAATTTATTGTTCGTTCTATGGAGTCAAATCGGACCGACTTACCTCAAACGTTTCCAATAAGCGTTTTCTAATTAATTGCACGGGCATATGGATCGGTTGAAATCTCTATAAAGCTGAGTATGGTGGATGTTGTATCCAATAGGAAACTTAAGATTGACAATTTGTGTCAATGAAACGGCAAAGTCTATTTTTATTCAGTGAATACTAAAAGGCAGATTAGATTTATAATCATTTGAATGGAAGTGAATCAGTAAAGGTAGCGAGTAGTGGATTTAAATAAGAAGATGTTGTCAATTTAAATTATTAAGATACATGTATCATTATAAATACGGCTGCGAAGTACTATAGACATATTCACTATAGGGGTATTTATTTTTGCTCATTTTATGAGCGTTTTGCTTTCTCATAAGTATCAAATAAACTTGCTTCCTCATAGAGGGAGGTTTTCCATAACAAGTGGAAAAAATTGATACTTTCAATATTTTTCAAGCTTTTTTCTGTCTTTCCGAATATTTTATATTCAGAAAATCAGAGGGCCCACCAAAATGTTAATTGATGTGTTGTGTTACAATGAGCAACTCATTAACCTACGATAGTTTTATATTTGAAATTAAAACCTTATATAAACTATGTAACTTTTCTTAAAACTTTCTGAGGAGCTGTTTATTAATCAATAATGGTCTTCGAAAGTTCGTCAAAAGATCAATCCACGCGTTTCGAAGACGTGAACAATATTGCATCAAATGCAGTACTGTTATATTCCCAATATAAAAAAAATCTTTTTATAAACACGGAAACTACTTTTGTTGAAGAATTTAAAAACGATATTGGTATGTTTTGGTAGATCATGAAAAGTTCTTCATTTTGGCAATCGATGCGTCTCAGGGGGGTGCGGAATTCAGATAATTTCAGGAATTTCAGAACGTTAGGGGAATTCAGAATATTCCATAATTCAGAGAAATCAAGGAATTCAGAGATTTTTAGTAATTCAGAAAATTCAAGGATTTCATGCAATTCAGAGAATTCAGAGAATTTCGGGAATTCAGAGAATTTGAGGAATTAAGAGAATTTAAGGAATTCAGGAAATGTAAGGATCTTAGAGAATTCAAGGAATTCAGAGAATTTAAGGAATTCAGAGAATTTAAGGGATTCACAGATTTCCACGCATTCAGAGAATGTAAGAAATTAAAAATATTCCAGGAATTTTCAGAATTCCGAATATTCAAGAAATTTAGATAATTTCAGGGATATCAGAACGTTTGGGGAATTTAGAATATTTCAGAATATAGAGAAATCAAGGAATTCAGAGATTTTCAGCGAATCAGAAAATTGTTAAATTTCATGTAATGCAACGAATTTCAGGGATTTTACACCGTTAAACGAATTCAAGAAACTTTAGTAATTCAGAATGTTCCAGGAATTCAGGCAATTCAGAATATTAGAGGATTTCAAGGAATTCAGAGGAATCAAGGATTTTAGAGAATTCAATGAATTCACCGATTTTCATAAATTAGAAAATCTGTCAAATTTTCATTGCTCTAAATATGAAATTCCTAATTAAAAAAAAAGAAATTAAGTTTTTTTTTTCAACTTCTGAAAGCTGTGCATTTTTAGTTTGAAAGGCCTTATATTTGATATTGTACCATTTTTTAGTAATTAAAATTTAAAAAATTTCAATTTAAAATATTTTAAATCTGAATATTGTCCATTTTTAAGTTCTAAAATTGAATAATTTTCATTTTTAAATGCTAAGTAGTGAAACTATTTAAGTTGGTGAGCCTAAGATTGAAAATTTATCCATTTTTAAAGCTTCTAAGACTTTAAAGATGTACAGTCTTAAGTATTCCTCATTTGCAGGTCATTTAATATAAAATACTTTGAATTGGTATTTATTTAGTAATTTAAAGTTTTTCATTTAAAACTATTTGATTTTAAGCATTCATTAAAGTAATTGAGGACATTACAGGTTAAACTTAATTATTTGACTAATCATTGGTTTGGTTCGTTTTTCAACTATAAAATATAAATATTTTCCAAGGATACAATTTTGAAAGATTTTCAAACAAAACCAAACCATTTTCAAAGTTTCGATAGATGTGCTTTCAATTCAATATTGTTTAATCTTAATCGATTCCAGTTTTAAATAATATAATGATGAAAGTTTGAAGCTGAAAGCTGATCAACAAGATATTTTTTTTAAATTTACAGTGTTGAAATATTTGAAAAGGATTAAAGTCATAAAACTCTTATAGTATTTGAAATCATTGTTACTTTTTTATATAATAAACTACGAATGTTTAAGATTTCATTCATACTTGAAATTAAAAAAAGTAGATTGTAATAGATTTTACAAATTTAATTATTTCTACTGTAACGATTATTATAAGTCATAAAAGTTAAAGGCTTTTTCTTTATTCCAAGTATCTTAGTACATAAAAAAACATTATTTCCTTTTAAACTTATGTATTTTCAAACTTCAAATCCTTAAATAATAAAACGAATAAATTAAAAAAAATAGGAATAAAAAAACATAAGCATCTCTGTGAACCAACTGCATGCTGCGAACAGAGTGTATAAGCTGCGAACAGAAACAACTTCATGCTGCGAACACTAACTTGTCGATTATTATTATCAATAGATTGATTTATTGTTTATATACTTTGAGGGATTAATAGATTTTCTCTTATTTTGTTAGAAATGTGAGAAACTTTCGTAGACCTCGGACGTATTCATGTGTTTATGAAGGTAATATCAGCAACCGAAACTGAAGTTATTTTGGTCTGGGCTGCCCATAGTGATGTCTGGAATTTTTCACTAAAGTAAGCTACTAGGCGGACGAAGGAACTAATAAAGAGAAGGAGACGCAGAAACGAAATCGACGAGGGAAAGCACGAACAGAGGGGCCAATCTCAAATTACTTGGTGGGCTTAAGACAGGCCGACGAAAATGTTTTCCCGCTACCGTCCGACGACCTTTTATAGGCAGCCGTAGGTAGTGGGGTGAGGTGGGTGGCTCTGTAAATCTCGTAAAATTCAGGATTAGGCTGCTTAAAACATATTTTCTACATTTCCCGTATGAGAAAGAGCAGATGAAATTAATTGCGAAACTGAATCGATGCTTCGTCATACTTCTTTTTAATCCAACAGGACCAAAAGTGATTGTTGTACACAGTGGTTCCTTTGACTTAGAAGAGAGTAGCTATCATACAAAAACTTTGTTGTGATAAAATGAATTGTACTTATTTCTAAAGTCGTCTGGTCCCAGTGGATAGACCACCATATTTAAGTGTGCACAGTACGAACAAAGTTATTTTTTATGAAATTACAAGAAGAAGTGTTCAGAATGGTCTATTTATGTAAAAATTGTATAAAATAACGAATTTACTTCTCAGTTTACGGTCGCTGGATGATGAAAAACCAGAGTAGCAATTAAAATCTAACTGTTATCATTAACTATAGATCCTTATTACGCAGGAATTCCGCTTATCAGCAAATTATTTATATTTATTTATTTATGCAATTCTAAACAGTCTACCTCATCAGATGTTCTAGTTGAGATCATTAGCAATAATAATAAGAAGCATACCTATTTTTAAAGTCCTCTGTTTCTGTGCAAATACTTAGTAAAGGCAAGGTATATTTTTGCAGCATAATCTCAAAAATAGGTTTTTTAATACATTTTTCTCATTTTCGAATGGACTCAGATGACTCAAGCTTTTAGACATAATGAGTTTGCGTATATTTTATTCATATATGATTTTTGAAAGAATTGAGAATACCCGCTGTCTACAGGAACCCAGTGGTGGCCACGCTCACCTACTCAAAGTGGGTCGAGAGTGGTTTATGTATTCATAAGCTCATGGCTTATGAAGGAATATGAAATACAGTTTTTGTGAAAATTGTAGGCACTCCAACGGCATTAATATACGAAAAATTCAATTTTGAAAATTATTATTTTAGTATGTGCCTGATGGAGAATAGATACGCCATCTCACATTTATATATTTAACTGCGGCAAAATCCAACTTTAGGAATTAAAAAACTATGGTACTTACGTTATGCATTGAAATGTCCTCTTCAATTTGATAAGGTTAAGTATTGAGTAACGTTGCATTTTGAACGCATGCAACGTGGCCCTCGGGATTCCCGAAAGGGATCATTCACATATTACGTAACATTAAAAAGGGTGGAGGGGGTTCATGTTTCGTTACGGTCTGTAACGTGGGGGGGGGGGTATTTTGACCCAATTACGTAACATTTTTAATCGTATGCCCTATTTAAAAAATGCGATGTTACTAAATATCTCGAAAATATCGAACCCATTATGGTCGAAAATGATAATATTTGAATTGTAAATAATTGTTTAGCATTGAGAAATAATTCTGTTCTTGACATTTTGCTACCACACTATGATTTTTTAACTTTTTTACATTTTCAAGGAGATAGGAAAAATGAAATTATGGGCCAAAGCTTATTTCGAAGCATTCGAAAAAAATTTTCGAAGGTTTTTAATAATTTTGAAAGATTTGAGGAGATTAATTTTTTTAAGATTTCTGGGAAACTTTAAATGGTTTTATTTGAAAAGAATAATTTTATGTTTTGAAGATTTCAAAATGTGAGGAAAAAGAATATGGAATACTTCAAGACAATTTTTATTTTTCAGGATTTGAACAATTTCTAGGAAAACTGAATTTGGCAGGGTGTCAAGAGAATGAATAAAATGTTCTCAAGATTCATGGGAAAATTTCGAATTATTTTTTTCAATTAATTCTAAGAGAAAATGGAAAAAGATTACAAAATATTTTTAAATATTTTCTAAAATTTCTAAAAAGAGTGTAACAGATTTTAAAGCAAAATTTTGCAATTTTGCCATACTAGATCATTGTAGAAAAAATCTGAGTAAGTTTAAAAGATATTTAGAAGTTTTTAAACTATTCAAAAAGAATTAAAACTTATAAAGATATTTTAAAAATTTTGTAAGGTTTGAAGGAAGTGAAAAAAAACCATTAGATATCTAAGAAAAATTAAAATGATTTTTTATTTTGAAAAATTAAAATGATTTTTTATTTTGAAAAATTAATTTAAAGAGGATATTTAAAAAGATTTCAAAACATTTCAAAAGATTTCTGAAATTTTCAAAGAAGAGTCTGAAAGATTTTGAGGCAATTTTTTAAATTTTGTAGAATTTAAAAGAAATTCAGAAAAAATTTGAATAATTTTAAAAGATTAGAAGGTTTAGAAATACTGGAAAGATTAAAAAAAAAGAATTTTCTTAAGATTCTTGGGGAAATATTTAATGATTTTTTATTTTGAAAAATTAACTTAAAAAAAATTGAAAAAGATTTCAAAACATTTCAAACGATATCCTGAAATTTTGAAAAATAGTGTAGAGTATTTTCAAGCAAAAAGTTCCAATTTAGTAACATTACACAACAACAAAAACCGAGTAAATTTAAGAAATATTAAGAAGATTTGATGATATTCAACAAGAATGTTGAACTTCAAAAGATTTTACAAAATGTTTATTTTTAAAGATTTCAAGGAAAAACTTTAGAAGCTTTAAAATAATTTTGAAAGGTTTCAAGAGAATAAACAAATTTTCTTAAAATTTCTGGGAAAATTTGGAAGATTTTACGGCAATTTTTCTACGTTTTTAATGATTTTTCGAAATTTTAAGAAAAATTCGAGTCAGTTAAAAATATTGTAAGGAATTGAAGAGGTTTTGAATAGATTTAAAATATTTAAAAACTTATAAACATTTCTGAAAATATATCAAATAGTTTTGGATTTCTTCCAAACTTCTAAAAGTCCTAAATATCTTTCAAAAAAACTCAAATTTTTCCTAATATTTTGTAAGATCCTGTAAAATAAAAAAATGTCTTTAAAATCTTGTAGATTCTTTTTTCACATATCTGAAATATAAAAAAATCTTTTTTTAATTTTCTCAAGAATCTTATAAAAATTATATGTATATAAATTTAAAAACAAACTGTGACAGTCTGAATAAAAAGTCACTTTAATTTAATTTTATCTGACGCAGATTCGCAAATCTGGTCAGTTAGTTTATTTTAATGAAGCACAAGTTGACGCTGCACCAGTCAGAGAAGGAATGCTGCCTTTTGGGCCGAGGCCCTGCCGGGTCGTCCCACAATAAAAGAGTACAGTCTACTGCCCTTATCAATTTAAAGGGAGGGAGTGATATCTATCTATTCTTAGCCTACGAAAATACTCTGTTTTAGAAGAGTGCGTTTATAAAGCTAGAATATTTTTATTTATTCTATCTAGCTTCACAAAACTGATGATACTTATTTTCTTGTCATTAATTTCAATATTTATATGACTAAACAAAATATTTGAAAAGCATTCAGGGTTACATCAAAATATTGTTACGGTCTGTTACTTGGGGGGGGGGGGGGGGGAAAGGGTAAAAAATAACGTTACATAATACGTGAAAACAGATGTCAAATAAAAAAGTAAATGCGACGTTGCCAGTAGTAAGGGGCAACTATGGCTCGCCTTCGTCCTAACGGCCATTCCTCGATGTTTGCGTAAACGTCTGGGGCCTACCTCCAATCCTCGGCTGTCTGTGCCTTATCCCGCTAGACGCATGTGTTTGTTTAAAGTCTATTAATAGAAGATAAAAAGGCGCGAAAGAGGGAATTTCTAGGAAATGTGTGTTGATATAAGGACTGATGCATTTTTAAAGATCTGTATGACGTAATATTCTGAAGTTGGAGTTATGGCCTCGCAGTTCCAAGCTAATGCTGAAAAGAATGTTAAAATGATATGATTTTACTGTAATGACTTTAATTAAGAATTAAAAAAAGCAAAAGAATATATATATGCGAAATAAAATATGAGTTAAATAATGTTTAAAAGCAATCTTCAAAAATAAAAAGGTATTTCTTATTTTATTACGGTAGGGGCAGTAAATAAGTGAGACACATACGCAAACATATAAAGTACGAAATTGCCTTTTATTGAAATAATGGGTAACAAATTTTAATTTTAATCAAAAATATTCCCACATTCTTGTTCATAGTTTTGGGGAAAACGTTGAAATCACCCCCTGAGGAAGGCCCCTTTTTAATTATAATACTTAGAAACATATACATATATAGAATTTGATACATATTTAAAGTAAATCAGGCTGAAGGGAAGCATATGAAGGGGAAGGTGAGTAAAGGGATGAATATGAAGGAGAAGGTGGGTTTTGAAAGGATACGGATGTTGGCGGCAGCAGGGGGGCGGGTGGTTCTTCGGTACGCGAAGAGTGAGCTCTGGGTTCCGGAATGGTTGCGGGACGAGTTGTGGGATGAATTGTGGGAAGCAAGGGTACGTAGGGTAATATTTGTTTTTTGTTGTTGTTCTGTAGCTCGGGGCTCACAGAGCGACTCTTGAGAGCAGTTGTAGGGATGTGTTCGCTCAAGAGCACGTGTGAGTCCACTCTCTTTGACGATCAGAGATCCCTGTTGAGCTGGAGCATGCTGCTATGTTTTCTTCTTCTTGATAGTTTATTTTGTGATAAGTGGTATCACCATCATTATCTTCAATATTATCTTCGAGCTGTTGGACACTACCCTTATTGCCTAGATGCTGAAGTGCATTTGCAGCATCTAGCTCATCCATACTTTGGGAGTACTTGGTGACGGGGCCAATGACAGTCGGCTTGCTGCTGCTTGTCCAATGATCTGTGAAATAAAAAATAAGGTTAAAATTTCTGCCATTTAAAGATAAATTTAATTAATTCATACTTTCTTCAACTCTAAGCATGCGAGCCAGATTTATATCCGTAGGGTAGAGAATCATGATCCTCTATGCTACGTCTTTTCATATTTGATTCCAGGAAGTTTTTCTTTTCGTCGCGCGTTATTACCTGATGGTATCGAGTGGTATAAATAGCGCGAGAGTTTATTCGAATAAGTTCACTTTCACACACTACAAGATCGCGAACAGAGTTGAAATTGATTATGAAGGAATGATGAAAGTTCAGGGTAATACCTTTAGCTTTGCATACAGCAGACTCGCCACCATCTGCTGAACGAGCTATGTATGCATACAATTTAGGCCTTGCTGAAACAAAGGAACGTATGTAACTTCTTTTCCCATAATATTTGTCCAACTCGTCGGTCATGTCACCTAAAAGTGAGCCTACTGGTGGAGTACTGGGGATTTGAACATGCTATGCGACACTGTCGGTCCCTACGCGAACCAACCAATATGGCCGTCGATGACATATTAAATACACGTGAAACATCACGAAACCCAGCAATAATATAGCGTTTAAGTGTAATGATCGTCCAATAATGGAATTTGCACATCAATATCAAAAATCAACAAGTTTAGGAGGTGGTTGCGTCAGTGGTTGTGACTCCAAAGAGAATAAAAACCTCAATTTAAGTTTCCATGGAGTGCCACAGATTGGAAGTGTTAAAATAAAAAGGCGAAACCTATTTGAAAAAATTGAAGTTGTAGATAAACACAATGTGTGGTTGAGAAATTGAAATCTAGAAGATTGTAACGTCAAGAATTTACTTGTCTGCTCCTTGCATTTTAATGAAAATAATTACTGATTTCCAGCATGGTATACTAAATATTAATTAAATCTTAATACTTAATATTATTATTTAACGAGAATGTAACCGTTATGATCTATTGTTTTTCTATGTCACAGAGCTAGATGCATAAAAACGATCTCTCAAGCGAGATGCTATTCCTAGGTCTCGTAATGCACAAACAGAAAAAATAAATAAAAATATGCTACCATTAATTATTAATCTTCCTGTTGTTTCGTGTGGTTTTGAAGTTAAAGCACTGGTTTGAAGGCACAATGAATATATTCCAACTTTATCGAGAGTTTTTATGGTAGCTCCGCACATTTCAGTCATACCACAATTAAGGATATTTTGGCCTTTAATCATATTTCTGGATGCAGGTGTAATTGTTGCATAACTACACAAACTATCTAAGTCCAAAAGTACAATTTTCTAAACTTGAACACATTTTTAAATTAAAGTAGTGGTATACGCTACAATGACAATGTTTGTATTAGGTGCTTCGTCTTGCCTTTACCCAACAAACGTACCACATGCTTTGATTTGCAGGAATGACATCTTTGACCTTGATTTCTGGTTTAGTGAGGGGACGTAACAGTTTTTCTCGCGTGCGTACAATTTCTGTTTGCGGTAAAATAGGATGGCCCACCACTTGCCTCCTGTTTGATCTTAAGAACATATTAATATATCTGTACTAAAATATAACTATATATACATACATTGATTAGCAGTTCGAACTCGAAAGTTCATTGCCTCACTACCCGATTCGGGTAGTGTTTCTAGGTGGATATTTACTACCAATGTGGGCCCACCACACCCACGACGGGCCAACAGCACGCAGTATTTCCTGAACGGTCACCCATCCAAGTACTAACCGCGCCCAACAATGCTTAACTTCAGTGATCTTACGAGAACTGGTGTTTTCAGCGTGGTATCGCCGTAATATAACTACGTTATATTGCCATATTTCTGAGATATCGACAATTTTGTAACCAATTGCACAGATTTTTTCAACTCATCGGATACCCATGTAATTATTATAACTATGACAGTTCTGTGACACCTTGGTCGGTAAAACAGTGACCGATAATTTATCGACAGTCGCTAATGGTTAGATTCCGTGCTAAATTACCGACAGTCGTTTCTATATCCATAACCGATAGTGGCGTTCTCTACCATACCGGCAGAGTGAGACATAGGCAATAGGGCCACAGCAGTCGGTAAAACATCGACGTGCAAAGTTTCACTTTACCTACAGTCGTTTCCGAACAGACGGTCGATAAATGTGATCTCTGTTTTACCGCGAGTGTGTGACACCGAAGTTCAGATACATGCGACGGCGTCTCGTGGGTTCTCCGGCCCATATTGAGAGACGCGCAGACGTGGGATTACCCGCGCTCCCTATCCCGCTAGGGCATAGTGGGGACTTCTCTTTAAAAGCCCATATTCAGAGGCGTGAATTTCAATTCGCGGTGTGGTGAAATGTGAATCAGTGTGAAGTGAGAAGTGTCTAACGAATTGAAGTGTCTTAAGAAAAGAGTGTTTCAAAAAAATGCAATGGTTGAGAAGAAGAGTGGTTCTGCGAAAAATGTGAGTTGTTATTCGTGCAGTGATTCATGCAGTGAAAAGTGTTCTTCGTGGTGCTTTATGCTATTAATTTTATTTTATTGTGTGTTCTGAGATTCCAAAGAGATCTGGAGAGTCTGGTGAGACTGAGAGAACCTCAACTTCCACAGTACCTCAGATTCATGTGGATATTCCCCTGCCACCGAACTTTGTTATAAATCAAAAGCCACTAGAGGTAAGAAATTTAAATCTAAATTTTTTTTGTACAGTCCATGCGTGATATAACACCAGTTTCGGGTGTTGCCTCGAACTTGCTATGGCTCTCAATCAGTCACCTCAACCGTAAACAGTTCAGGACGTGTGAACCATTTCCTAATATTACGCAATCGTCGTATGTGAGCACCATTGCACTGCACCTTTTTACTTCGCGGCTAATGATTTTCAAACGTGAGTGGCAACCGTCTCTCACCCCACGAGTTGAGAAACTGCGTGAGCCAGCAATTCTAAGAATTCTATTGAGCTTGGAGTGTATTTAAATTTGCCACCATCCCACCCCGTATCCTCCTCTAAAAAAAGCACGAATAAGTCTCGAGCGTACGCTTCCTCAACATCATCATCGTCTTCATCATCGTCGGCACCATCCAAATCACGGTCACGCTCATCATCACCGATATCACAGACACCGCTACCGTTACCACAGACATCATCGAAGGCATTACCACCATCATCATCATCCTCATCACTAATACAATCATTGCCATCGACTTCAACAACTTTACGACAACAAACTCCAGTGAAACTCAAAACACCACCAACATCAATAGATCATAACATATACCCATATCAGAGTGTACCGTTGAAAGATGCTGGTAAACAGAAACCGTATAAGCGTCCTACCGCTCCACTTCCGTCATCATCATCACTGCACGCAGCTATCCTAAACGAAGATCTTCGTCTACCAGATGTAAGCAGTGATGATGAAGAAAGAAGTGCGAGTAAAAGACGGAACATAGAAATAATGAATCCCACTCATCGCAAAAAAACACAGCCAGTTATTATAAGCGAACGTAAACCTGAAGGTGCGTCAAATAAAGAATAAGTATATATATATCGACGACTCCATTCTATATGAGTCTATGTACTGACAGCGCCGTGTATGAGACTATTCCCTATGTTTATACACAGCGCATAGTCTCATACTGGGCTCTGCCAGCAGATAGACTCATATGTTGTTTCTTATGAGTAATGGTCGAGTGTCACTTTATCGAGAGAAAAAAACGCTTTTTATTTGTCAAGTTAAATTGTAACAAGAAATTCAAATATTGCTTACTTCTTCAAATTCAGATTCTTTTTTATAGTCATATTTTATTTTCTAGCTTTAATTAAAAAAAATAATAGGCGGGATATTTAGATAATATACTGACGAAGCATGGTAACTGAATAAAGAAATAATTTTTTACCACGTGGATAAGCATATGTTTACGTGATTTATTGAAGATGGAAATAAAAATATGGTTACAAACAGAATCTGAATTTTTAAATAAGTGAAAATGGATAGAGAGGAGACTTAAAATGTTTTAATAGCAATTAAGGTTCATTCTATAATTTCATATTTCAAATCAGTGAATGATAGTTCATTCCAATAATTTTGTTACTGTCTTGGATTGTGGTAGTGAAGGGTGATCCATCTGCATCATTACAATCACAACCAACTCCTGATACATCGCTCGTAAAAAGGCATGATATTAGACCTCAGTACTGCTACTGTAAATCATACCATCAAAATGATCCTCGTTTCCACTTGAAAACAATAGATCTTCCTTTACCTCGATTTAAGACTAGAAGACAAGAAATAGAAGAGATTTTACAGGTCAAAGTCTATGTGATATATATATATATATATATATATATATATAGCATAGTATATAGTTTTTTTTTAACTCTATCAATCATAGATGTCAGCAGATGCAGCTTACGATCCTTTGCGTCCTGGTTATTTGGAACAATCACTACCCCCATTACCATCCTCAGCTAAGAGATCAACTTCTGAGAAAAAGGTTGAGTCTAAAAATCAGGGAGAAAATTAAAAAAAAATGATGCTATACCGCTAGTTTATAATAAAAGGAAAAATTAACACAGCAAAAGAAGTTGTCTCATTATCCTCAAGCATAAGGGGTGTACGATTGAATATTTAAAAAATATTCGAAATTTTTGAAAGAAAAATTAATAATAATTTTTTTAAATGTCATGCATGTAGGATTTGATACCTAATATAAGAGTGTTAAATAAAAAATGTCTATTCTTTTACTTTAAGGGTTGCATTATTCATTATGTTTACGTTATATTTGTTTTCTAAAACATGCACAATACAGTACAGTAAGTACCCACAGATAAATTATTGATTGGAGTCTATTCTCTTCGAGATGCACCGTCTACAAAATTTGTTTCTCGAATGTGTCCTTAGTTGGATGGTGCAATGAAATCACCAGAAACTCTCTTTTTTCTTATATTAACCTTATTATATTTATTGCTAATACACATGTAGTAGATAGGTTTAAAATAGAACATTTAAGTATGTAGAAAATATGACATTTATTTTTAGATAAATATTGTCACAAATACATTTTTCTCAGGAAAATATTTTAATGCTGATATTTAAATTCAAAATGATTGTAAGGTCCTCCAAGGTAGTGAAAGTGAAGTTTCTTTTCCTTAACTGCTTCCTCCATCTTTTAAAATGTATCCTCCTCTGGTATGTTCTCGGATGCTTCCTCAAAGACTTTCATGATTCTACCAGGCAAGAATACAGAAAACTGATTGTCCAATTCAACCACAATCCTATTACCATACTTTGTTCATACTTTTCGGATCTTGGACACAGCATACTTCTTCTTCACAGTCAGTTCCGATAATTTTTTTGTAGGTAGGGCCCCGTCCATTCGACCAACTGCGTTAATCTTTTTAAGATCCATCTTCTCTAAAGGCTTATTTATCTTTTTTCACACGACGTTTGCACTGCACTTTGTTGAATGAAACCACTGTAACCTGTCGCTGCTCTTATAGTGCATTATCCAACTCTTTAAAGATTACCCTACTCGTTGCACATGCGCACAAATCTTCTAGATGCTTCAAGAAAATCAAACTGTTGAGTTATAGTAATGGCACTCAGTATAAGTAATGGCTGTAAAATTTAATTGTTAATAACATTATTATTTATTATGTAGCAACATCTATCAATAATAATCATAAAAGTAATAGTTAGAAATTTGAAAAAATTGTGTATTTAACATGACTAATGGTTAACTAGTGGATAGGTTTAAAAGTAATGAACACTTTTATTACCGTTAGTTACTTCTTTATTCATTCAAGAAAAAAGACTTAACCTATTTTTACAAAGTAAAATCTTAACCTAATTTGATAAAAGAAACATTATGAAAACAGGAATTCGCACTTATTATAAAAGTCTTTCAGCGTTCTATTTTTCAAACAAGTGTCTGTAGTATCTACACCTTTAGTAACATCGTCAGCATCATCGTCGTCAGCACTGCTTCCAGCATAAATCCTGATGGTTGGCTGATCCTGAGGAGTCAAGAACCAGGTCTTGAGCGTCAGGACATTTCGGACAGCGCAGTTGTGATTCCAGAACTGGGTATGATGATTCCACGTGACGGAAACTGCATTGTGTAATTTCTTTAGCGAAGGACAGCCCAAATCCTCCAAATTGCGTACATTTAGCCCAACCTCATCAAACCATTTCTTCTTCTCAAGTCCTTTGACGTAAATGGCACAAGCACCAAGTAGTATATATTGAAGTATAGGTCTCACTTCCTCGTAGGATATATCACCAGAAGTCCACCCGATACCGTGATAATTGCGCGTCAACCACAAATTTTCGCTCTTGTATCGAGCAGGCAGAGAGTTCCAATAACAGGGAGGTTCAAAGAGGTAGACCAGAGGTTGAGCCTCTTCCTGGAGGGGAACTATAGCCAATTCCTTGAAGACGAACTGGTTGTTGGGCTTTTTGAAGCCTTGCACGTCTACAATGAACTCCATTTCAACGAAAACTGAATTCTCTTACTAAAATCATCTGCTTTATACCTTTTCTCCCCACCACCACTAACATTACCCCCACCACTATCATCTTAAATCATATTCTTCACACTACCACTCAGTGGCTGGTACTGAATCATACGGTCATGTATAATTAGACAGTAGGCTGCAGTTTCAGCGGGAAAATTGTCTGCAGATTCAAATTCCAAACGAACGTCCACTGAGGTCTGTTTGAGAAACTCATTTTGTTTTGAGCAATCAATGACACTGAGAGGAGCGTATTCTTTGAAATTACTTTTCTTCAACATCGGTTCAGGCTCTTTACCATAGTAGGCTGCCTGAAAGTTTGCATACATCTCATACAGTAGTGCAAACTGATTATGGCCAAAGTCCAGATTTAAATTACCATACGGATAGTACTGTGAATTGAGGAATAACTTGACATTGGTTATATTGCAGTGATCGAAGCGATTAGCATATCTGGCTAGCCTATTCTTTCTATCTGTCTGGAAACCCAGTATAACGTAACGTGGTTTTTCCAACTGAGTTGATGTTTTCACAGTCCATATATGTCTTGAGGTGGTGGGAAGCATGGGGTATTCAGACAATTCCCATGAGCGAAAACTCATACTTGTGAGAAAATCTTTTCCAATAACGTTCAGCAAATTTATCTTTTGCTCATCCGAAGCTATTAAATATGGTATCATCCACTCTACTTTATGAATTGAGCTCTTGAATTGCTCTTCGTTTCCTGGCGCTTCTCGTACTTGAACTACAGCATTTAAGTCACTGCGTGATCTTGTCAGGATGAGTTCATATTTTGCATTAACAACGATCTTTCGATAGTCTTCAGCAAATCCTAGAATCATACTGAGTGGTATAGTGACATCAAAGTATCCCTCATCATTGGAAAGACGTTTTGTTCCTTCCGGCATGTCGAGCCATCCGGCATTCTCTATAAAATAACTTTGTCCAGGAGCAAGTGAGATGTAGCCCTTTATGGTGCTAGTGAGACCGACGTTCTTGCAGCGATCAATCTCAATACCATTCAGTTCATAGCGAACTTCATCAAACAGATAGCAGATGGCATTGCTCACTAGTGCTGTACTAGCAACAGCTGTAACTCCATCAGGCCTTGTTAGTCTTCCATACACATGCAGTGAACTCTTGCTGGGTAGTACACATAAATCTTGATGCTGGACAGCAATTCGAATTTCATCACTGTTGTTGAATGATGATGATGCATAAGGCTGATGTGCATGAATCTCATAGTGTGCTATAGACTCGTCAAATCTCACTGGCGTTTGAATGTTTAGTATTTATTCCATTTTTATTGCAACAAAAGGAGATGATGAATATCTTGAATGGACGTTTCAGTTTCTTTTTCCACGTGGTTTGATCTTCAGACCAAGCTGTTCCAGAAAGAGCACGTTCTGAGGTGTTAGCTCCTTGCGTGCTGCTTGCGAACTGGTTTGCATTCAACATGTTGACGCTCTTATATAGACTCTTTTGGGATTGTACACTATACCCATTATGATGATGATTTGACGTGTAGTCGTATTGTTATCACCTCTTCTCGGAAATTCACCAAGTCACCGTCCTGATCAACTATGCGGAGCTGAATTTGATGTATTGTCTTCACGGCGGTTGGAAGGTAAATGACGTGTGACGGCACTTCAACGATCTTATATCCTGGTGGTACAACAGGAAAGAATTCATGAATCGTGTGCACTTTGCGATTATTTATGTAAGCTCCAGTAGTGATATTACACTCAACTCGCAGAGCATTCACTTTGAGAATAGCCACAGGTAGATCAGAAGTATGAGTCTTATTGGCTTCGAGAACACGTGGAGCGAATCCCAACAATCGTGCAATAGAATCTTGAGGTTGAAAGTTCACTTTGCGATCACACTTAATCTCGCTGCGCAATGTGTTATTATTTGGCTTGATGTTTATTGTGATTCCATCAATTGCTAGAGCTTTCTGGACATAACTCTCAATGTCTTTAATCTCATAGCTGCCAGTAGGTATGGTCACTACTCGATCACCAACATAGATTTTATTCTTTCCAAGGTCAACGTTAGGAATCGCATTAAATGTGAGCATTTCAGCGAGTCCAAGTACATAGTAAATGATTCTTCCATGATAGTGTTTTTCTCTGTACTAACTCTAGTCCGTTCATTACATGCTCTTATATAGACAGTATTTGTCTTTTATATGTAGTTGTCCAAATAGAAATTTTAAGCACAAGTGTCCACATTCAACACTGTCATAGTCCTGATATCTGTCATGATTGTACTTTATCACGCTACCAACACCTAGGTAATCTACGAGATCCAAAGGTGGACGAAGATTACCGAAACTGTCAAAGTATAGGACTTTATCACCGATCTTTCTATAACTTACCCAGTGGGTACGAGGGCCGTGGCTATCATCAAGATTAACAATAGCTGACTCAATTTGGTGGGGTCCCTTTACTGGCAGTTGATTGCGCATAAATACTCCAAGAAAATGTGGAATCTTTAGAGCTTTAGCATACTTGAACAGATCGGTATCAGTGAGTGCATGGTGAGGTAGCTTCACTGCAAGTTTTTTGACCCTAGTCTTAGATGAAGTCCCTGTCCTTTTCGGTAAGGTTTCATATGAAGACCTAATCCTTTTCTATAGGGTTTTAGGTGTAAACCTTTTCCTAGAGCAATAGCAACATTGCATTGTTATGACGTTGAGCTTCTGCCAGTTTTTTTTGGCTACGCTAGCATCATTTACCGCCTTAGCTACACCTACTGCTCCACCAGTGAGAGCTCCAAGTGCACTAAGTCCAGCAAAAATTGGAATTAGTGGCAAAACACCAGCGACTTTCGAAGGGATTGGTAGAACACGTGGATTTTGCACTTGATGTTTATCGCTTGCACTTTTGACGGCTTTCTGTGCCCCTCTGATTGCAGACATGATGGCCACTTTTGCATCACTACTTCTTTTCATTGCTTTCTTAGCTGCATTCACAACCTTCCTGAATGCTCTTAGTTTATTTCTTGCAGCTGGTTTCTTTTTCACACTAGGTTTCCTCTTCTTTGAACTGGGTTTCTTCGTCAACCCCATGCCCAGTTTCGCTTTGGCATTCATAACGTTAGTTATTGCTAGTGCTGCCGCTTTCTCGCCAATTCCAGCGTCTTTAGCAAAATCGCGCTGCCAGGCTTTACTAGCTAGTAGTAGCCAGGCAAGTGCAACTCAAACGGCAAGTTGTTGATGACTTTGTTGACCAATCCTTTACCTTGATGATGACGGCGTGATACTTTGTTCAGTTTATGGTGCACAATCATTCTTCACTGAATGGAGAATAGCACGCAACTGACCTGGAAGCTATATAAGCGCTGTATTTATAGCTTTCACAGCAGTTGATATCAAGATGCGGTTCATGACACAACCTATTAAACTTCCGGTATTTAATATTGATACCCTCGTCCAATCAAAAAAGTATAGGGTGAAACGACATGGTAGCCTTCTACCAGACAGCATTCACACAGTGTTTTGTGGACCATCAAATTGCGGCACGACAAATGCATTACTTGCCCTAATCTTGCACCCAAACGGATTGAAATTTGAAAGTGTCTAAGTCTACTCGAAATCCCTCAAACAACCAAAGTACAAATTCTTGGAACGGGTGTTGAATGATGTAGATGGAGTTGAGTACTTTCCCTTCAGTGAGCATGAAGAAGTAATACCACCAAGTGAAGCTCAACCAAATTCAATAATTGTATTTGACGATGTTGCCTGTGAGAAACAGAACAATAGTCGAGCCTTTTTCTGTATGGGCAGACACGCTCATGTTGACAGTTTTTACTTATGTCAAACTTACGCTCGAATACCTAAACATCTGGTTCGAGATAACGTCAATCTATTGATACTTTTCAAGCAGGATGAGAAGAATTTCAGACATGTGTATGACGATCATGTGAACACTGACATTAGTTATTTACAATTTAAAGACTTATGTGCAGCATGTTGGAATACTTACAAGTATGGATTTGTTGCCATTGATAAGGATAGTGAGCTCAATAAGGGAAGATACAGAAAAGGTTTTGACTGTTTTATCTCTCTATAAATATATGGCATGTAGTGGAAATGATGTCATTATAAATTGACACATCAACATGACAACATGTTAAAGTTTCACAAAGAGAAGGAGGTGCTCCGTCAAATTGCTGAAGCTAGTGAGGCGATTCGGCGTAAACATCGAATGCTCAAAATGGGTAAAGAAGCCACTGAAAAGATAATGAGTGAAACGTTCAAGCCAATCGTCATGCCACTGCAGAAACTGGTTGATATATCGAATCCTTCAGTCAAGAAGGAAGTTCAACAAAATGATCTTGTAAAGAAAAAATATGAGGAGGATGAGCAGGAGGAAGGGGATGATAAGTGGGAAGAGGACGACGATAGTGCTTCCTTTATGAATGCTGATGCTGAAGGAGAGCAAGATACAACTGTGCTTCAAGAAGATGTCGTGCCTGAGCCTGCTGATAATTACGAGTATTTAACAAACAAATTTCTCAGGATGCTGCAACAAAATAGGAAGCAGTATTTGGATATAGTTTATGGTGTGCGTAAACTCAATGATGGAAGTCTTTTGATTGGTGGCAAACCCATTATTTTCGAGGGACAATACACCAATGTTGGTGGTAAACAGTATCTGAAAACTGTTGGTCTGCTTGAACTTTTGTTTAAACAAAATCCAGAATAATCCCACATAAGCACTGACGATCGAAACAATTATAAGGAAATTTTAATTGCTCCAAATGCACACAAGAAGCGATACAGTTCCAGTGAATCCATTCGCACCAGAAACAATAATAAGTACAAGAACTTTATTTCAAAATTGTTCAACGTATCACGCAGACGATCATCCAAAGGTGGAGGTTCCCTACCACAGTATATGGTAGCAAGAAAATATGTTAGGACTGACTATGTCTACTGGGACGACCCTAACGAACTAGTTGATCGTCTTCGTCTACTCCTAGCGTCTCAGGCAGCAGGCAACCCGAGCCCTAACAATGAAATCATATCAATCATTGAGGAATTGCGGGAAGCTGAAATCCTATATTAGGAGGGTACTTATGACGCTTCCGTTAGTATTACGATGAGTATCGACGTGTTTAGACGTCACCTGGACCGAACCGCTGCAGGAAGCCGTGGGCCGCCTGGTGTTGGATTCAAGATTACCTCTGACGGCCATTACGACGTAGATGGCAAGAGAGTTTGTAATGTTAGTGAGGCCAAAGAACAATACGACGCAGTCAATTTGGGACTTGTACAGCATATTGTACAAAACGAGATACGTACTGTGTATCAAGTCACATCATCTATGCGAACAGAGATTGACAATAATAGTTTGATGATACGTTTACTTGAAGAATCAATCAACGAAAAACTTAAAAATCTGCAGATTGACACCCAACAAGATTTGTCAGTTCGTAACACTGAACTCAGTGCTCAGTTGATCGCTCGATTAAACGCACTCGAGAATAGACAAGGCGAAATTGGCAGTAGTCACAGAACTGCATAAACCCGCTAGAAAGAATTATCCACGTCGTCGCGTCCAGACACGTGGTATAGACGAGACGTGGCAGGCAGATTTAGTTGAAATGCTACCCTATGCCCGTGAGAATAATGGCTACAAGTATTTACTCACCGTTATAGATATTTTCTCCAAGTACGCCTGGGCGGTTCCTGTTAAAAGCAAGAGTTGACCAGATGTCACTTCAGCAAGGCAATCTATACTTGAGCAGCGTCGTGTACCAAAAAACTTACACACCGATGAAGGTAAAGAATTTTATAATTCACATTTTAAAGAACTTATGCACCGATATGGTATCAATCTCTACTCAACGCATAGTAATCTAAAGGCGTCAATCTGTGAAAGATTTAATCGCACGCTCAAGAACAAGATGTGGCCATAATTTAGCTTAAGAGGTAACTATAAGTGGATAGAAATTTTGCCTACTCTCATCTTCAAGTACAACAATACGAAACATCGATCAATCGGTATGAAGCCAAAAGATGTCACTACCGAGGATGAAGAGGAACTGATGCAACGCTTAAAAAACTTCCTTTTGGAACTTTTATAAAATCTTCTGGTTCCCGAAGTTCTTGCATATTTTCTTCATCAACAAAGTTTTCTTCATCTGAAAAATTTTGAAAATTTTCGTCATTTAGGACTTCATCTTCCGAAGTTGAGAGATTATCTTCTTCTTCATTTTCCTTCTCTTCTTGTTGTGCAACAGGCTTTGCCTTGGATTTTTGGTAATTTTTCTTCTTCTTCTTTTTAACTTGTTTTCTTGAATTATCAAAATATTCTGTATCTAAATCAGATTCATCTTTATGTTCAAAGTTTATGTGCGTTTGCTGTTTTAAATGCAGAGACTCACCAGTGGTTGCCTCTTTTCTCGGTCTGCCTCTCTTTTTCAAGGCTTGCGGGTTGATTGCATTTGTGAGCACAGCTTTCTTGGGCCTACCTCGTGCTTTTTTAACAGCAGGCGAGGGAGGTAAGTATTGTTCATTAATTTGTGCTTGCTCTTCGTATTTTTGCTTATGTCCTCTTGTAACCACAATATTCCAAGATTGACAGAGAAGTTCGTTTTTCTTTATAATTTTTGGAAATAAAAGTAACATTGAAAGATAGAGAAGTTTCTGTATTGGACTATCAAAAAGTTCATTTTGTATTTCATTCAGTGATTTATTGGGGCTGCTATCTAAGCAAAATTTTCTATAAATCTACGGTAATATCCTGCTAAACCTAAAAATTGTTCAATATGTTTTTGATTTTTAGGAGTTGGGAAGTCTTTTACTGCCATGATTTTCTTCGGATCAGGTCGAACTCCGGCCTTATCTATTAAATATGTCCCAAATATCCTACTTCGTGTGGTAGAAATTCGCACTTGTCGGGTTGTATATGAAGATTTGCATTTCGTAATCGGCTCATTAGTTCAGTAAATTTTGATTCATGTTCTTCTAAAGTATTTGCGTAAATCACAATGCCATCTAGATAAACAAAGAGTTCCGTTCCCTGAAGTCCCGTTAGAACTAAATCCATTAGTGTTTGAAACGTTGCTGGTGCGTTTTTTAAACCAAAAGGCATTATGTCAAACTCATAATGTCCATAAGGGGTTGAAAACGCAGTTTCATGTGAATGTTTGGTAGAGGATATGAATCACAAATTGTATTTTCATTCAATTTTCTAAAATCAATTACCATTCGCCATTTCTTTTTTCCTTGTGAGTCTTGTTTTTTTGGAACAATCCAAACTGGTGTATTGTAAGGTGATTGGGAAGGTTTTATTACATTGTTTTTTAATAATTCATCTACTTGGCGGATGATTTCTTCCTTATGAACTGGAGGAAATCGATATTGTCGCGAAAAAATAGGACAATCATCTGTTGTCGGTATTGAGTGTTGAAGAATGTTCGTAGGTTCTAAGTATTCTCTCGGAATGTGGAAGCAATCTGCATTTTTAGTAATTAATTTTTCAACATGTTCATATTCTTCCATATTTAAATGATCTAACCGTAGTAGTTTTTTAATCATTTCTACTCTTTTTTCGCCTGTGATCTTGTAAAATTTGTAGAAATGGTTAGACTTTTCATCGGATTTCAAAAAACTATTTATTATTAAATTAGGCAAATTTTCATCATTTTCATTTTCTGAAAAATTAGATTGATTTGTTGAATTGTTGACTTCGCATTGTTCAAAATCTTGTAATTGAACACTAGGAATTGATATTTTTACAGATTGTTCATTTATGTTTGCATATTTGACGTAGGCTTTGCCTCCACAATTTTTTACAATGGCTTGACCCACAAAAATTCCTTCTCCAATTGATAATTGGGGTATATAACCTTGACTTTTTTCCGTATTTTCTATTTTTACATAATAATCAAAATTTGTTCGTGCCGGGATTGTGATAACGCCAGTTTGTTCCAATGGATATGTTGCATTGTTAATTTCAATACATTTATATGTGTAATTTATATTTACTGTATTATTGAGAAAAAATTCAGAGCCCAAGACTCCATCTTCATCTACTGGTACATCATCAGGGATTATATTTAGTGTAGTTAAAAATCCAAGTATTACAACCTTAATTTGACCTAGAGTATAGACAGGTAGATCATTAATGCCTGTTAGTCTCAACACTTCATTTTTATTTATTTTTATTTCGGGGTCAATCGCACTTCTTTTAATTAAATTTCGACCAGCACCAGTGTCGATCATCATACGTGCCGGGCTTTTTAGACCAACGGCAGATACCATGATCGAAGGAATTATATTATTCCTACTGATATGAATTTTGATATCATTTTCTTCTCTTGTAATTTCTATAGGTGCTTTAGTTAATGGGTTGGCGCCTTCCTCCCAGCACCCATTGGGGGAATAGCGTTGGAGTTTTCCTGGTTCTGCGTATAATTTTGAGGGCTTTGTTGCCCGTTTCGATTTTGTAAATATCTACTCTTTTTATAACAATCCTTAGCGATGTGACCAGGGTAATTACCAAAATTGCAAATAATTTTGGATCCTTGGGTGGGACACCGGCGGGTCTGCTGATTATTCGTATTTTCAGGATTGTTTCCCTTTTGGTTTTGTCCAGGCTCAAAATTTTGATTCTGTCTGGTTCTAAAATGTTGATTTTGTCCATATCCGAAATTTTTATTTTGTTGGTTTCCAAAATTTTGATTTTGTCGGTTACTAAAATTTTGATTTTGTCTATACCCAAAATTTTGATTTTGTCGGTTATTGAAGTTTTGATTTTGTGAGTATCCAAAATTTTGAATTTGTCTAGGTACAAAGTTTTGACTCAGTTCAGGTCTAAAATTTGAATTTTGTCCAGGTCTAAAATTTAGATTTTGTGCAGAATTCCTTCTATTGTGATTATTAAAATTTCCTTGAGGTTTATTTGGTAAAAATTTGTTTTGGATTGAATTTGAAACAACAGGATTTTCAGAAAAAATTTTTTGTCGAAAGTTTTCGAGGTGGTAACACTTTTCGGTCGCATGTCCTGGTCTTCCGCAAATTAAACACGCTATTTTAGTGTCCTGAGCAACATTGAATTTATTATTCTTTGTAATAATTCGCGATTCTGATTCTACTTCTGAGGATTTAATTGGCTTACTTTTTCGTAGTTCTGAACATGCATTCAATTTTCTTTCAATTTCTAGAGCCTCCTTGATAAGAGTTTTAAAAGTTTCATCCGCGTTATCTTTTAATCTTATCTCTAATTCTGAAAGTAATCCCCTTTTAAAACATTTAATTACATCACTTTCTAAATATGCTTTAAATGTGTCATCTGTGGCACCATCATTGCCTAATTTATGCGCGTCTTCGATCCTATCTGCTAATTCTTTTATTCGCGCAGCGTATGATATTACATTTTCCTTATCCCACATAAATATATTACCTAGTTCTCCTTGCAGCTGGTATACGCTTTTCGCGGGGGCATAAACCTTCTTTAATTTTTCTATTAATTCATCTAGGGTTCGAAACGTGTTTTCGAATATGCATTTTCGCGCTTCTCCGGTCAATTTACATCTGACTAATCTAGCAAGATTCTCATGTGCCTGTGTAGGAATTATGGCTTTTGCTTCTGTACATCCCTCTATAAAGTGGGCTAAAGGGATGTTACTACCATAAAAAATAGGGATTATTTCGAGCGCGTCGCGGAGGGAAACTTGTTGATTGGCTGGCAGTGTCATTTTTTCCTGTTTTGTCGAGTCTTCGTCACTTGATACGTCGTCACTATCGTGCTCACTTATTATTGATTCGCGATTCAAGTTATGAAATGAGTTTTCTTTTGTTACTTCCTTACTAATTTGTTGCGAGAGCGTTGAACTTAATAATGATTTTACATTAGCCTGATAATCAATCACGTCATCGATGGTTAGAGTTTTATTCTGATCTATAGAACCACTGATCAAACTTGAATTTGTGTTAATTAAGGTACTATTTCCGGGATCAATAAATGCAGAACAGTCGAAATTATTGTTTTCTGAATTATCACTACCAAATTCCAAATCTAGTTTTTCTAATTCTTTATCAATATTAATTTTATTTTTCCTATCACTCTCAAGCCCGTTCTTGTTTAATTCTACTTGCTTAGCTAATTGAGGGGTTTTCTTTGCAAGATTCCTAGTGATTGTTTTTTGAATATTCTCTAAATCTACAGGTTTTTTATTCGGCATTGATTATACTTATATTCGGACATATTTCTCAGTAATAATATATAAAATGTAAATGTTGTAAGTTACCCGTCTTCGTTCAAGTTCTTTGTGCTTATAAATGTGTATAAAATAAATTTATTCAAAACAAATTATATATTGGCTCTCTTTTGTTAGGTTTCCCGACTGATGCACCATAAAAAGGTATGTTACGCCATGGAAAACGCAAAATAGTTTCCTTTTTAATTAGGTTCCTCGTTTAAGTTGAGATCGAAGATCTCGCACAGGGAAGAGGAAAGAGTAGCCAACAAATAAATTATAGATAAGTTCAACAATTAATTATGAATAATTACAATTAAAATTTATTGATTAAAAGAGTTTAGCACAAGAAGGTGAAGGAAGACTTGTAGACATGTCTCTAATCCTTGGCCAGGACCTTTAAAATAAAGGATACTCATATATTATGGCCCAAAGGAGTTAGATAAAGGAAATTAGAATTATTGGTATAAGGACTTACCGGTTATTGATTCGATTGAAGAATCAAATGTTATCTAGATGGTCTCTGTAATGGTGTGGAAGAAGGGGTTGTGCACCTTATTATGAATTGGATATCCAAGATTTTGGTAGTTCCTTGAATGGTATTCAAAGTGTTCCAATGGTTGATAATAGTGGGTCCAATTCAGGTTGAAATTGGTTCGAAGTATTCCAAAGATGGGAATTCCCAGATGCGGGTTTCCCAGTGCATAACACTGTCACAAGGGTACACACACTAATACGCGAGAGGTACCGGTTTGACAGTCACTAGACCCTGGACAGTCGAATCGGAGAATACCGTAGAAAAATAGAGAAGAGGTGAACTATAACTTCTAACTTATCACTTTGCTAATGATTTAAGACCGACCCATGCTGGTCGATTGAGTTTTTATAGGGCCTATGGCGACGTCCCTGTATTCTGGGACGCCGGTGTATACACATACGTCAGGAGTATATATAGATATACTATACGGCTTACAATGTTTTCAGTATATCTATAGCTAGTCCTCCAGCCTCCACGTGATTTTGTGCTCTATAGTCTATGCGTCTATGGCTAGCTAGACAGTGTACGCTACGGATTACAATGTTCTTACTATTGTCTATACTCTATACCTTTACTCTCGTGCTCAATATATATAGTTATATTCTACAGCGTACAACGTGCTGATATACATATATAGCTACACTCTACAGCGCGCAATATTCGCTCTATATTTATTGAGTATTTATTAGTGTAAGCATGCAAATAGATAAATATATAAATAAATATATTAACATATATATATATATATATATATATAGTTAAAAGTTTGTCATAAGGACAACCGCAGGATTTCGCCGGGAGCGGGTGCTAATCTGAAAAATTGCACCCGCTCCCAGCGAAATCGCGGTAAAATTTCAGCTGTAACCACGTCTCACGACCGTGAGATAGGTGGTTACAGTCTGCGACGAACTCAATACAATGGTCCGGCAAAAGTCTCGTGCACCCCGAGGACACGGAGCGACCCAAGGACGACCGCCTTCTGCATTTTCCCCGCAAGTGTCTCAGCAGTTTTTTGACACGCAGGGATGCTTTTCAGGCTATTAACCAGTGAAACCTTGGCACTTCCAAGAGCGCCGATGATCAAGACGATTAGCTTAACAGAATATTCCGGGTATAACCGTCGCAACTCCCTTATAAGGTCTTTATACCTCTCTTTCTTTTCTTTCTCCTTGGCTGTGACGTTTTTGTCAGCTGGTGCCGAAAATTCGATAACGAACATGGTTCGTTTCTCGAAGTCAAGGAGAACTATGTCAGGCCTCGAGTACGCAACAGAAACAATTGTCGAGAATATGAAGTTCCAGTATATGCGGCACTTCTCATTTTCGACAATTGACTCTATTTCTCTAGGAGCGTTTAGCGGAGAGGTATTTGGGCTAATTCCATAAGAGTGACAGAGATGGTAATAAAGCACTCTTAGTGCCGCATTGTGCCTTTGGATGTAGGTCGTTCCCGCATGAGTTGGACAACTAGATAGTATGTGTCCTAGATGCTCGGGGTGTGCATGACATGCTCTGCAACTATCATCGGGAATGTCTTGGCTCAAAATGTGGCGACGGTATGCTAGAGTGGAAATGACACCGTCTTGACATGCCAAAATGAAGCCCTCCGTGCCCGACTTCAATCCGGGTGATCTAAGGAAAGCAAACGTTAGCTCATACGACATCGACTGATCTTCCACATTTCTGTGGAAGATGCCGTGCATCCTCTTGTCGAGGAGCTGTTCGTGGAAGTTTTTCTCCTGTGCTTTCTTAATCCGGGCCTTCAGGAGTTAGTATTCAAGATGGATAAGATTTGATGCATTTTGCTCACCCCTAGTATTGAAGTCAAGGCCGAGTGTTTCAGCAGCCTCCTCCGCTGCTTTGTACAGAAACGCCCCTTTTCCCACTTCTTCGTGTTTCCTGACCATTTTAAGAAGAGGGTCTTGTCCATTTGCAACTATATGTGCTGTACCCAGAATGAGTCTGTTGTGAAGAAATTCAAGATTCAGTATTCCACGACCACCTAGGCGGCGTGAGATGTAAAGTCGCGGAACAGAAGACTTAAGGTGCATGCTCTTGTTCATGTGCAAAACCTTTCGCGTCCCGATATCAAGGGATCTGAGCTCGTCCTTCGTCCATGGAACCACTCCAAATGAATAGAGTACTACCGGGACGGCAAGCATGTTCGTTGCAGATACTTTGTTTCTCGCCGACAGTTCGGAAGACCAAATCTGCCGGATGAGACGTTTGTATCTGCATCGGAGAGTATCCTTTATAGATGTCGCGTCCTGAATGCGGCTCTGTGGCACGCCCAGGTATGTATAGGTCTCTCCAGCGCAAAGGTGTCGTATAGCGCTTCTGTCAACGAGCTCAGGATCTTCGGGGATGCCATTAAGTTTTCCTTTCTTCAAATTAACCTTGGCGCATTTCTCTAACCCGAATTCCATTCCAATCTCTTGAGTGTACTCTTTGACAATTTTCAGAGCTAGATGTAGTTTCTCTTGATTCCTAGCATAGATCTTAAGATCATCCATGTAAAATACATGAGTGACCTTATGCTTTCGGTTTCCAGGTTTTCCGCAGTGATACCCTTCGGAATGGCGAAGTGCGAGAGATAGTGGCAATAATGTAAGGCAAAAGAGGAGAGGGCTCATGGTGTCGCCCTCAAATACACCTCTCTGAAAGGTGATACTGTTAGTGATCACACGATGTTTTCCAGATGAGATAGTAAATCTGGTTTTCCAAAGCGGCATTAATGTCTCTATGCACCTCACGATGTGTGGATGAATCTTTAGGCTTTCCAACAGACAGATGATAAGTCTATGGGAGGTTGAATCGAAAGCTTTCCGGTAATCAATCCAGGCCATCGATAGAAATCGCTGATAGTATGCTGCGTCTTTACAGACACATCTATCGATGAGCAAGTTCTCCCGACATCCCGCTACGCCTTTCTTTGAGCCACGTTGTTCATACATCTCTCGCCATACAGGTCCAATTGTCCGAACAATCCTATCATTTAGGATAGCTGTGAAGATCTTATACAGTGTGTTCAGACAAGTTATTGGCCTGTAATTCTTAGGGTCAGCTAAGTTGCCCGTCTCCGGCAGGAGCACTGTGCGCCCTTCCACCAACCACCCCGGAATAGGCTCTTCCGACTTTAGATATGAGGTAAAAATTCGGGCCAGATGCTGGTGGGTTGAAGGAAATTTCTTCCACCAGAAGGTCTTGATGCCATCTGGTCCCGGAGCGGAATAGTTCTTCATGCCTCTTAATACGTTTTTCACCTCCTCGGTAGTGATAGGTGGGCATTCCTCCTCAGCTGTGATGAGGGCATTGCACAGCTCCTTGAAGCTGTTTATGTTCTTTGAGCCTTCTTTAAGTGGATGTTGGACTTCGTAGACTTCTCTCCAAAATGCTTCGACCTCCTCTAGTTTGGGCGGATGGTCGACATTAACTGGAGGGTCTTGGAAGAGTCGAGATGGGTCAGACGAAAACTGTTGATTTTCTCTGACCCACCTCTCTCTCCGCTCTAGACTTCTCCTAGGACTTCGTCCTGCCAGATGTTATGTAGTCAATCACACACTGAATGCGGGACGCGTACTGTCTTGCCCAGCCTATCTTTGTGCTAAGTTGATGCATTCGTCTTTTGGTCTTATGATCAACCGTTGGTTTTTTTGTACGGTTTGCATCTGCCAAAGTTCTCGCTGCATTGTACATACTACAATTGATAGTCCAGAGGTCGGATTCTTCGGAAAAATCTCCGCGAAGCTCATCATCCAGTTCAGTCAGATCTTTGGGCTTGGGAGAAACCTGAATGTTGATGTTTCTCCGGGTCTTGAAGCATCGTTCTCCCTCTATTGGATGCCTGTTCGAGGTTGGTCTCAGTGTCGCCTCTCTTTCTCTGTTGCCGGCTTGTTCTGGCTGCGGTTGTGTAGGCGCTCCGCTTATATAACCCCTTTTCCGGAGGTCCTCGGCACGGTTTCACAGCCGTTTTTGCGAAAAATCCGAGAGCTCTGGGTGTTTCTCGCACCACAGAGCATGCAGTCGCGCCATGTAACCTATTCGTTCAGGGGCCATACTGGTATCATAGCACTCCAGCAGGTCGTCCCTGAGTCGATCCGTCCACTCAAAAGTAACGAGACTTCGCCGGTCAATCGCATTGACTCCGTCTTGATTGGCTCCCCCAACTCTAGGGTAGTCGGCATTGTTGTCCGACCCATTGTCGGGAGCTCTGCGCGTTCGATTGTTTTGAACCGCACTTCCTACAACTATGTTTGGTGTTGTCATTGTTGTTCCCACGAGCAGCTAGGGAAAAGGGTTAGTCCATCCTTGTAGAGCCCCGCGTGCAAGGATAAGGCTGATAATCTGAGAGGTCGCTCGGTATCGCAGAGTCACCGTTTGAGACACCACACCCAGGTGCCATTCAGCTTTCGGCACGGTTGTTACGCCTCCGCTTGGGGGTTATTCCTTCGGGACCATCCCTGGACAATTGTCCGCGACTGCTTATTAATTATTGTAACCATATTCAGCAGAAACCCTTGGTACAGGGACCCTCTATCCGCAATCCGAGGACGCGTCCGGTGAATCAACTGTATAACCATTATTCTGTTAACCAGAAATCCTTGCCCCTTTAAATGTTGGTTCTAATAAAAGAACAAGATTTTGCAACTGTTATATATAATAGCATATTTTAATATACGTAATCAATACTTCAATCAGCATTTTTAGTATTATTTAATTAAATTTCTATATCTCTAAATGTTGATTTAAGAGTTCCAGAAAGTAGGTGCTCATGTTATCACTAGATCATTGTATCATTTTTTCAATGTTTGATTCACAGTATTCTTGTATCAGATTTTAATATTGCTCAATTTATTTTATCATTCATGATACGTCATTTCAATGTTTCAAGTTAGTAAATTGAATCTTTTCAGCAGATTACTCTATTATGCGAAATATGATTTCAACGTTTCTTACAGTCCATTATAATATGTATGAAGTTGATTTTATTTTATAAATTCTAACAAGAGCTTTCGAATTATATGTTCTTCATCCCAGAATAGTTGAATCAATATTATTAAAAATTATTACGGTACTATCAGGTATTAATTGCTAATAGTTTATTTGACATCTGAGCTACATCGATATAAAATTCTGAATCTCTCACTGTGATCCACTGGATGTAACAAGATCTCTTAAGAAACTGTTGGTATTTTTCAAGATTCTTGCAAAATTTTTATATGGTTTAATTCATTTGCATAGGCATGCTGTGAGACTTATAACTGTTTTTGAGTCGCTTAATCGCAAAGCCTTATGAAATCTTGAAAATGTTACAAAATTATTATTTTTTTAATTAAAATTTTTTGAATACATAACTCTCTCTCTCTCTCTCTCTAGCATACACACATGCTTCATACCTTGCTGTCACTCTATTCTGAGTTGATTTTTTAGAATATAAAAATTGATTTAGTCTATATGTTATAAGTCAATTACATCACATGGTCCTCTCTTTTGCACATGCTTCATGCACTTTCTTATGAGTTGAAACTTCATTTTTCCGAATTAAAAACTCTAACATTATTCCATTATTTTTAATTATGAGAAGTTGTAGGCTCCGGAAGCTACGATCATGGTTCTTTAAAAGCAACCAATCCCGACGCAACTGGAACGTGTACGTCATCCGGTTCTGCTCCTTCTGTCCTAGAAGGTAAGCAAGAGCGGGAAATTTACGCGAAATAACATCGGGCAACACTGTTCCTTGGAGTCAGGTCTCTAGCCGCGCATGATCTTACGCGGCAGACGGGACAGTTGGAGATGAAGTTTCACCTCTGGATACTTTTTTAGAGCTACCAATCTTTGTAGAATGTTATGAGGAACAGTGTTGACGGACCAGATGAAGTGATCCCAGAACAACAGCCTTTTGCATCAGGTTCGCGATGGAATGAGCCTGACGTTGGCAAGCCGGAATCTTGTTGATGTTAGCATTATCGGCTATCTGCAAAGGTGGTCTTGCTGGAACAGGTGGAATGTTCGATGGAGGATGTTGCTCTTCTTCTTGTTGATAAAGAGCTTCATATCCGTTTTTTCGCAAAAAGGATACCTGATCTCTTAAATACTGAGGCGTTTGATGAGCATATTCCGGGTGCATATTGACCCAACGGTCATGTAACCTCTGCATGAATCCTCTTCGCGCCGGTGAGCTTCTTTGCCAACAGGTAAGGATGTCTCTTCTGAGTTGGTTTGACCATTTAAATCGATGTTCTCGCGTTTGTCCGGGGCCATTGCCTGGTCGTCGCCTCGGTTCGGTCCTATTGCCACTCCCAACTGAACCATGGCCTCCATCCGAGAGAGGCCTATTGTGGGTGGCACTGCGCGATACTGGTGTCGTAACCGCATAATTCATTGCATTGGGGAGTTAGCCCAAAGCAACGTGGCTGACTGCAAGAGCCGGAGCTCTCGGGCGATGGGGTCGCCACATCCCTACGCCCCATTATTATTATTATTTTTTTTTTTTCAAAGTTTTTCTCGGGTGAACCCGGTTTTTCGTCATAGCCACGGACTAAGTCAAGTGACTGATGAGATGAGGATGTTATAAGTTATTTTAATACGATGTTTGAAATCATTTGCGATGATGTTGTAGGTACAAAATTAGGAGCATGGTGTAGTTTGCAGTTTGTCTTTACCGCTGTTATCCTTACGCAGGCCGTGAGTGTTGGAGGTGACAACAGTCGCCTCTGGATGCTTTCTTGGAGCTACCATGTATCACGCCATAGGTTCTTAGTCACTGGCCTCCTGATGGTCTAGGAAGTTTCTTAAAATGCGACAGGTGTTTAATAAAACCGCCTTCTGAACTGCCGCCAGTACCCTACTGACTCCTAAATGTTCAAGATGTTCACTGCATCTTGCGTGTACATTGCCTGTAGCCGAAATCACAATAGGATGAATAGATGCATGTTTTACATTCCTCCATATTGCCTTTACTTCATGCCTTAGCTCGCTATACTTATGGATCTTGGTTGTATAGGTTGCCTGCAAATTTCGGTTAAGTGGACAAGCAATGTCGATGATGTAGACTCTTCCACCTTTTTTTTCTCGCATCACGATGTCAGGTCGATTAGCTCGGATGTAATGATCCGCCTGGATGGTCACACCCCAATATAAGATGTAATCTTCATTTTCTAAAACGGGCATTGGAATGTATCTATAGAAAGGCATCCATTCTGTTAAGAGTCTTAGGTTTAGGGCAAGTTGTTGATGTATAATGCCCGCCACATCATTATGTCTGTGCGTATATTCTCTTTGAGCCATTACGCGACAACCATCAATAATGTGCTCGATGGATTCGTTGGTATCTCCACATAATCGGCACCGGTCAACCACGTCTTGATGTAACACGTGTTTGCGATAATTCCTGGTGCTGACAACCCTATCCTGAATCGCAATGACGAATCCTTCCGTTTATGGATACAGGACTCCCTTTCTCAGCCAAATATTGGATGCCTCACTATCCACTTCATATTGATCTAACGTTTTGGGGTTTTCGCCGTGGATGGCTTTCTGTCTCCATTGCGTTTCTAATTCCTCTATGGTTTCTGCTCTGATATTCAAGGCCTCCTCTGAGGACAAATTCAAGGGCGTGTAGTCAAGACCCGCTTTACAGATCGTATTGTAAAGCGTAACATCTCGCTTGCTGTTAAAATAGTCCCGCAACTGTATGACTTGTGACTCACACAGTTTCCTGACATCTACAATGCCCCTACCCCCTCTATGTCGTGGAAGAACTACCCTTTCAATCGCCGAATTACTGTGGTGCATACGCAGTTTCATCATTTCTACGCGGATGTATACCATTAAGCCATTTCCCTTTCGGGGTAGTGTTTCTAGGTTGATAACTTGTAGTAAATAACTACAAGTGTGGGCTCACCACACCCACGATGTGCCAACAGCACTCAGTTTTCTCGAATGGTCACCCATCCAAGTGCTAACCGCGCCCAACGCTGCTTAACTTCAGTGATCTGGCGAGAACTGGTTTTTTCAGCGTGGTATGGCTGTTGGCTGATTCTGTTTAATCGTTCGAGGTCGGTGTTCGACCATTTGATGAGCCCAAAGGAGTACGTGAGAACAGGGATGGCATAGGTGTTCATTGCCCTGATCTTGTTTGCCGAGTTAAGAGAACTCTTCAGAACCAATCTGAGTCTTGTAGTGAAGGCAGTCGTTAGGTTTTTCTTAACTATCGTATGCTGAATACCCTTGGATTCAAGAATACCCAGGTATTTATATGACTCGCCCTCAGCCATTGCCTCGATGTCATTCACGAAATCGTTCTCTTGTTCTGCGGTCCCTAATTTTCCTCTGATTAAATGCACTGTTCTGCATTTATCGAGTCTAAAATCCATATGGATATCGTTGGAAAACTGCTTTGTGACATCGATCACTTGCTGCAGTCTCTTGTCCGAACTAGCGTACAGCTTCAGGTCATCCATGTATAGAAGATGGGTCAATTGATGACCATCCTCGTTATCATGTACTCTGAACCCATGAGACATGCTATTTAGAGTTTTGCTCAGTGGGTTCAATGCTAAACAGAACCATAATGCACTGAAGGAGTCTCCTTGGAATATACCCGTCGTAATGCATACTGATCTAGTTATCCTTGGTTGTCCATGATCAAAATACTTGATTGTTGTACCCCAAAGCATCATCGCACGACTTAGGAAGTCAATGATGCGTGGACAAATTTTGTATACTTTTAAGACTTCAAGCAAATAGTTATGTGGTACGGAAGGAAACGCTTGCTGGTAGTCAATGTATGCCATGTGCAAGTTCCTTTGATGTTTACGAGCTTGCGTCATGGCAACAGCGTCTATGGTGACTAGATCTTTACTGCCTCGGGAGTTTTTACAACATCCTTTTTATTCTTCTGTAAGGATGTCATTCTCGTCGCAGTGAGAATATACCTTATCTGCTATGATAGCTGTAAGACATTTATATATTGTTGGAAGACAGGCTATCGGTCGAAATTCAGATGGCTTTTGAGCGTCTGGTTTTTTAGGCAACATATACGTAGTACCCTGCAGCATAAAGCCTGGCATCAGAGCTGGATGTTCGATGATCTTCTGAAAACACCGTGCCAACGCAGGATGCACACTAGTCAGGTACTTGTACCAGAAATTGTGCACCATGTCCGGACCTGGAGCTTTCCAGTTACATACTTTTTTCAATACCGCTGAAACATCTAAAGCTGTGATGTTCGTCAGCTCCATTTCAGGGTTATTGCTTGCTCTTGTTTTCTCTAGTTGGAACCACGCAGTGTCCAAATTACTTCTGTTAGTTTTCCCCAAACATCTGACCAATAGTTAGTCATGTCTTCCAATTGAGGAACTTCGCTGTCTTGTTGGTTATTTTGCTTTACACTCAGTTCACGATAGAACCTTCTTTCATCTGCGTGAAAGGTTCGATTTTGTTGCCTTCTTGCACTACTTTTCTTGTACCGGCGCAATCTAGCAGTAAGAACATCAAGTCTCTGCCGCTGGGAGTCTATAATCTGCTCATTTATTCTTGTGGCTAGTCCTGAGTACTTAAGTAAGAAGAGACGATAATGTTCTCTCCTTACACTTTGCCCACTTTTCTTTGCCAAAAAATAAGAGCGCATCACATCTCTGTTCATATGGTATGTCCATTTTAATCGCCTCCTTGGTTGTTGAACCTCTGCTTCTGGTACTGGTTGTATTAGGCCATCTACCTCCGGAGAATGTGGTGGTGCTGGATCATCACCAGGTTGAGGAAGAACATCAATTGCCACTGCTTGTTCGTTTGACGCGGCCTCCTCTAATTGCTGTATTGCCGTTGTTTTTCCAGTCCAAATCAACCTGCTGTTTAATCTCCATTGCTCGATCTTCTGAGATGAGTAGATTAGTCCTGATGTCCTTCACCTTAGCGATAAGAGCTCTTAATGCGACTTTCTCTATTTGAGGATGCTTTGCGGCAAATTTCGTTCTATAATTTTGTCCTTTTTTGCGTGAGGTTTCAAACTTCGCACTTTCATAATAGAGACGCATCAATTCCTCATTCATTGTGGTATCCCACTTGATGCTCTCCCACGGTATTTCTGTTGAAGTGGGTGGCTGCAAATAGCTAACGCTAGCCAAAGCATCCTCAGCAGGCATAGTTGATGTTTCACTGCTTACCGTATGTCGCAGATGTTCTTGCTGGCCAGCTGTTTGATTAGTGATATCTGCCTGACCATCTCGCAGCTCACCATGACGACCGTCCCGCATGCTGTGGCCCCCAGCGGTGGCTCCAGGGGCGCCCCGACGATCCTCGGGTAGCGACAAGCGTTTCAAAATTTTTAAAATATTCTCCATTATTAGTTATGGGTTTTGATGTTCCTCTTAGTCACTTTCCTCTTCATTCTCTGCCTGTCTGGCATGGGAAACCCTGTCAGTCGCAATGCTACGGCAAACATAGCCGTCAAATTCATGAGAGGAAAGCTCAAGCCCTACCGCGACGACAACGCGGGAACACCTTCTACTAACTAGTAATATTTATATATATATTATTAATTATTAATATATATATATATATATATATATAACTAGTAATATACTAGTAATTTTACTAAAGTAAAAAGAACTAATAATAATAATAATAATAATTATTATTATTATTAATTAAAAATAACTAAAAAATCCCTAACAAGAGTTTTATTTCACTACTGACTTTTATGTAAGTATACCATTAAGCGATTTATGTACTATTTTTATGTACTTAGGATTAAATATATGTATATTTCCGACCCTTGAATACAGCTATAAGAACTTTATCACTCTTATGTATGTTTTTCTTTCTTTCTAATCTACTCATAAAAAATTGAAGCAATTAATTCTCCTATTAAAAGGCAGTTTTTATATTTCGTGAATTTTTTCTGTATGAGTTTCAGTGATAATCCACTGAATTTTCTAGAAAGGAAAGTTTTTGATTCATGTGAAATGATAGTTGTTATTTTCATTGGCAACTTCTTCGTCACTCATATCATTATCATTCATCTTTTATTTTCTTCATTATAAGAAGATGTTTCCTAGACCTTCTTGAAACTGCTTCTTTATTTAAACCATTGAGATAATCTAATAAATGTTGATTTGGAGAGAAAAACTTCGTTTCTGTTGTAATGTAATCAACATTCTTATAATATACACCTAACTCCTCCAAATTGACATAACAGCTCTCGTTTCAGCACTTATTTTGATGCTTCTTTGTCTTGGCTGGATTCATACTCACCTATGGTATATTCATCATTTTTATTTTTACGTGTGATATAATAAAAGTAAAATATTTTTAAAATGAGCTCCTTCTCCTTTTTTTCTTTTATGAAAAGCAATATATACGTATCATCATCGCTGCTATTAATCTTCCTTTCATATCCTCAACATTTTTAAATATGAATGTTATTCCATTATCGAATAAACCACCGTTCTTTTAATAATTATGCCATATTATTAAACTACATATAGAATATTTTAGAACTTTTTTTCTAGAAACGTGTAGAAAAGCTTCTCAGACAAATTTGACACTTGCAATTGCGCAATATTATTATTATTTTGTGACATCTGTGAAATGGACTTGATGCCGGTAAAGTAGAGATGCATCTTCCTCTTGTAAAAGTGACTCAGTAGCCATCTTTTATTAGATCTCTTGCATCTAAATACATAGATTTGGCTCAGTAGCCCTCTTGTATCAATGTCGGTAAGGTAGAAATTCAGGATGACATCATCAAAATATTCTAGAATCTGAGCACGGACACGAACCACTTTAACTGTAGAATGTGTTCTAATAATATATCTGTCACTTTATCCTAAAGTTCCAGAAGTGTTCTAGACTGCAGAATGTTCTTCACGAGTTGAATGTGCACTAAATAAATAAAGGCAGGAATTTTTAGTTAAAAGTATTATCTATAAGGAGGCAATAAATCAAATTTATGTAGACAAAACAGGATGTCATGCATAGCCATCCATATCAAATTTGACCTGTACACATGCATCTTTTGCATATTAAATGAATTTGGTTCTTATAATTGTGCAATATTATTATACGATGTCATCAGGATCCTCCGAGAATACATACATATCCAGAGTCCATCTTGTAAAAGTGACTCAAAAATGAAATCCAGAGTTTGTCTTATAATGCGCATTCAGACTCCGTCTTACTTTTTGGGTCAGAACCCAGCCTTACTCATCTACTAATACAGTAGCTTTAGTGGGTGATTGCAATTTTTAAATATATTATTATATTTATTTTTTATTTATTTTTTTTATATTTTAAAACTTCAACACGTAATAGGCAAAACTGACCTTTCTAAATAAGAGATGAAAAAGGTGCTGAAAAACAAGCATATATCTGTAAATAAAAAAGGCATGTGACCCCATCTCAAGTGTTGTTGTGGTATTGTATGACATGAAGAAGCGTTATAATCGATACACCTAGAAATACGTAAAATTCGTTTCCCAAATTGCACAGTATTATATGATGCAACATTGTTCTAGAAAGTTCTACATTATAATCGATTCGCCTGGAAACACGTAAAATTCATTTCTCGAAATTGTGCAATATTGCATCATGTGATGCAACAATGTTCTAGAACGTTCTACATCTAGAAAAAATGTAAAATTCGATTTCGTGAAATTGCACAATATTGCATCATATGGTGCAACAATATTCTACATCTAGAAACACGTAAAATTCGTTTCGTGTCATTTCACACTATTGCATCATATGATGCAACAATGTTCTATACGTAGTAACACGTAAAATTCGTTTCGCGACATTGCGCAATATTGCATCATATGATGCAACCATGTTCTACATCTAGAAACACGTAAAATTCGTTTTCGTGACATTGCACAATATTGCATCATATGATGCAACAATGTTCTATTCGTAGAAACACGTAAAATTCGTTTCTCGACATTGCGCAATATTGCATCATGTGATGCAACAATATTCTACATCTAGAAATACGTAAAATTCGTTTTCGTGACATTGCACAATATTGCATCATATGATGCAACAATGTTCTACATTTAGAAACACGTACAATTGGTTTGTGTGACATTGCACAATATTCCATCATATGATGCAACAATGTTCTATACGTAGAAACACGTAAAATCCGTTTTGCGACATTGCGCAATATCGCATCATATAATGCAACAATGTTCTACATCTAGAAACACGTAAAATTCGTTTGTGTGACATTGTACAATATTACATGATATGATGCAACAATATTCTACATCTAGAAACACGTAAAATTCGTTTGTGTGACAATGTACAATATTGCATCATATGTTGCAACAATGTTCTATACGTAGAAACATGTAAAATTCGTTCCTCGAAATTGCTCAATATTGCATCATGTGATGCAAAAATCTTCTAGAACGTTCTACACTATAATCGACACGTTCGGGATATCATTTTGCAACGCAAAATGTGATGCGTCATTACAATAACCTTGAATCTGTTGATGAAAGAAATTCTTTCCAGAAATTGCGCAGTATAATTTTCATGATGCCATCAAGAATATTCTAGAATATTTTGTACATTAAATGAATGTGTTATCTATAAGGAAGCAATAAATCATCATTGTTTTTCTCGTTATAACCTTGGACCTGTTTTTACAGAACGTTCTACATTATAATCGACACGTTCGGAATATATATTTTTGCAACGCCAAATTTAATGTGTCAATACACTAACCTTGAAGTAGTTGACGAAAGAAATTCTTTCCAGTAAGCAATAAATCATACTTGTTTTTCTCCTCATAACCTTGAGTCTGTTTACATGAATTCAGCTCTACACCTGCATCCTTTGCGCACTGAACGAATGTTTTGTCGATAAGAAAGCAATAAATCAAATTCATATAGACGAAAACAGGATGTCACATCAAATTTCACATATATACGCCTGCATATTTGCGCATTAAAAATGAATGTTTTATCTATAAGGAAGCAATAAATCATCCTTGTTTTTCTCGTAATGTTTCTCGTAACTATTATTCTGTGACGTCATCAGGGACCTTCGAGAATGTTCTAGAAGCTCCAGGATCCTCCGAGAATGTTCTAGAAGCTGAGCAGAACGGTCTCAATGTCAGCTTCACACGGATACGCACGGAAAAACACACCCACAGACACTCACTAATACTAATTGATCCAGAAACGCCCTTGCCTATCTACTGTCCGATTTAAGCTACGTCCGCACGCATATTTTCTGATTTTATTGTTGGTTTTATTTCAAATGTATAATATATTGCATAATATGAACTGTCCAACTGTTGCATATTCTCAATATTACATCAAAATCGACCAATAAGTGAATTGACACGATTCCCGGGGCACATGTTGTCCGATTTAACTCACGTCCGCACGCATTTTTCTTTATTTTATTGGTCATTTTATTTCGTTTCGTCACTATATTCAATAATATCAACTTTCCAACTGTTGCATATTCTCGATATTACATCAAAATCGACCAACAAGTGAATTGACACTATTCCCGGGGCACATTTTGTCTGATTTAACCCACGTCCGCACGCATATTTTCTGATCTTATTGCCGATTTGATTTCGAAATTTTAATATATTGAATAATATCAACAGTCCAACTGTTGCATATTCTCAATATTACATTGAAAGCGACCAATAAGAGAATTGACACGATTTCCGGGGCACACTTTGTCCGATGTAACCCACGTCTGCACGCATATTTTCTGGTTTTATTGTTTATTTCATTTCGAATGGTTAATATATTGAATAATATCAACTTTCCAACTGTTGTATATCCTCAATATTGCATGAAAAGCGACCAATAAGTGAATTGACACGATTTCCGGGGCACACTTTGTCCGACTTAACCCACGTCCGCACGCATATTTTCTAATTTTATTGTTGATTTTATTTCGAATGGTTAATATATTGAATAATATCAACTTTATAACTGTTGCATATTCTCAATATTACATCAAAATCGACCAATAAGTGAATTGACACTATTCCCGAAGCACATTTTGTCCGATTTAAGCCACGTCCGCACGCATATTTTCTAATTTTATTGTTGATTTTATTTCGTTCCGCCACTATATTTAATAATATAAACTTTCCAACTGTTGCATATTGTCAATATTACATGAAAAGCGACCAATAAGTGAATTGGCACGATTTCCGGGGCACACTTTGTCCGACTCAACCCACGTCCGCACGCATATTTTCTGATTTTATTGTTTATTTCATTTCGAATGGTTAATATATTGAATAATATCAACTTTCCAACTGTTGACTGTTCCCAATATTACACCAAAATCGACCAATAAGTGAATTGACACTATTTCCGGGGCACACTTTGTCCGATGTACCCACGTCCGCATGCATATTTCCTGATTTTATTGTTGATTTTATTTCGAATGGTTAATAT
>CAKNYM010047195.1:63978-98395 GCA_932195095.1 Andricus curvator | reverse complement strand
CCATGGTTGTCGTGTACCTATTTTTTACCAGTGCTGGATTCACCACAGCCACGACTGGTTCCTATTGGCTGTCCGCGACTGCTTATTCTTGTATTCGCAGTTAACCTTGGGGGCTGTTCAGCCTTACGGGCCGTTCCTCTATCCGCAACCTGAGGACGCGCTACGTAGTGGTGATAGGAAACCCACCGAGTAGAATAATAAACATGCCCTGATAAATAAATGCCTTGCATGCACTTCGGAAAGTCGGATTACACAAGCTGAGGGTATACAAAATTGAAATGTTATTTCGGATTATAAAATTACATGAATCGAAAAAGTAAAGATTTTAAGAAACAAAAAGTAATAGAATAATAATAATAATAATAGCTGACCAGCGTCTGGTCGAAGAAATTTGCACGCAAAATCACAGGTAGAGTGACGTGACCCAAACCTTTTAAGTTGCCTTCCCGCCTCAAGTCGATAAGTTCACTATCCCATGAGCTAAGCCGTGAAAATAAGACAAAAATAAATATAATAGAAGAAGCCTAATAAAATTAAGGTCAGATCATGTAAAAAATAAGAAAATGGCTAACCCTTTAAATAAAAATACGGACGAAATAGATACGTTGGATAGGGAAATTCGGCAAAATAGAATAAATGAGAAAAATGGTAAATCAGAAAATAGCACGAACGAAGATAGAGATAGAGAAAATCAAACGGTTTAAAATGTAAATATTGACTGAGTAATAACAGAAAGAAATTTAGAATTCGTGACAATTAGAAATAGAGAAGTAGATAAAAGGAAAGTACAACCAAAACGCTCGACTGGAGCGTCTAATAAAAATGCAACACAGGCGAAACCGCCAACGTCAACAAAAAGATACACATAACTAGCGAGTGTCCCAAACACAGGCAAACATAATATGAATATAATATTAAAAAACAATCAGAACTAAGTCATTAAGAAAGAAGTGAAATGCATATAGGAAGGAAAGAGAAAAAGCAGAAAAACCTAGAGTAGGACGCAAAGAATTGCTCAGAGGAATAGAAATAAAATCAAATCAAAGACAGCTAATTGATAATAGAAGATTCATACTAGATTAGTTAATAAAAAGTTACTTGCGAAGTCAAACAAAATAATTGATAGCATTTTAAATGCAGTTACATACACAAATTTTGTTATTAGATAAAGCAAGTAAAAGTAATCGAACATGGAATAATGCAGTTTATTTTTAAGAAAGAGAATATGATTTGAACGTTCAAAGACACGCGTTAGCGAGCGGAAGGTCGAATATCAAAAACAGGAGGCATAGCGGTTATGTGTACGGAGTTTCCGAGGCCAGTCAACGGGAATCAATCATAAGAAAATCAAATCGGCCTTAACACGAAACCGAAACGAGGAATAGAATGGATAGGTAAAGAGTAACTGGGGTAGAGAGAGAATACAGAGGAAGCTTTTAGTTGGTTTCAAGTCACTAAAGGAAATTGATAGATCCTTTTATTGATGATTTTAAAGAAGCATATTGAAATGAAAGATATTAGGAAATAATAGAAAATTAAATTGAATTTTGCAATCAGAAGAAAGATCAGGAAATTTAAGCCTAGACTGGCAATTACGGAAAGCAGGCGAGTATTTCAGAACAGAGCACAAAGTTTTCATTGCAAGGAATGCTTTTTTAAAATTTCCAGAGTTCGACATCTTAGGACGAGAATGGGAAACCGAATTAGCAAAATAAAAAATAACAGGTCAATAATTGAGCATTTTAGATGAAGATCACAATAAAAATGACAAATCTGAAAAAGATAAAGGAAATTATAAGAGTTATAATAGCAGTAAGAATGAGGTATCAAAATTAAGAAAATAGATAACAATTTCAGCCAAGATTTCTAAATTTCTAAATTCCAATTCTCAAAATAAGTGGGAATTCTCAAGAAATCCAAGATTTACAAATAATAACTTCAGAAGTCAAAACCCAGCTAGTGGGTTGTAAAATGTAATGAATCAGCTATGAGGAAACACACATACCTATCACCAGGTCCCTTCGTATTCGCCTATCTGGGTGAAACTATCATGACCACCGCAACTCTCAATTCAACCTGGTGAATGCCGAAGGCGTTCTGGTTGACCCGGACAGAATAACCTCCATCTTACAATTTCCCGTCCCGATTATTTTACACAAAATTAGGCAATGTGATAGGTAACAAATGGCTTTGGAAAACATCCGCTCCTATTCAACCACCAACCCTATCCTAGTCTGCCCTAATTTTACTCAAGAAATTGTGGTACAAACCGATGATAGTTCCACGGGTTTGAAAGCCGTCTTAGCCCGGACGATAGACGGGGTAGAAAGAGTTATCGCGTATGCTAGCCGAACTCTAATTCCGGCCGAAAGTAATTACACCGCAACCGAAAGAGAATGCCTTGCTGTCATACGGGCGATTCAAAAAATGCCGATGTCACATAGAAGGTCCCATTTTATTGTAGCTACCGATCGCAGCAACTTACGATGGCTGGATAACTCAGAGGACCCGGCAGGTCGATTAGGAAGGTGTGCATTAGCTCTGCAGGGCCTCCAATACACTATTGTACATTGCAAAGGGTCAATTCATCACGTGCCTGATGCCCTATCACGAATGTTTGAGGAAGACGCAGAAACGTTGACCTCATTAACTAACGCCGCCGATATTTGCTTACAAGAACGACCCGAAGCCATCGAAAAATTTCCGTCTAGGTTTCCAAACTAGAAGATCGAAAATGATGAATTATTGTATCACCGTCCGAAATCGGTTCTTGATTCAATGGTCGAGGACCTAAACGTTTGGAAACTGGTCATACCCGTGAGCGTGCGAAACCAAGTGATCCGGGAGCACCATAGCGAGGCTCAAGCCGGTCATATGGGAATCGTAAAAACCTATACGCGCATAGCTACCGATTATTACTAGTTTCCAGGTACCAATACATTTTGATTACGCAAGATCTTTTTACCAAATGGGTGGAATTCTGTCCACTACGACGGGATGCCGGTCCCAAAATCCGCGACACTTTTATAGTACTCACACTCACGTGCTGGGGAACCCCCAATTTCCAAACATTGATAACGCGACCGAATTCATTAATTCCGCACTACGTGTCTTGACTCGGGAATAAAACATCTACCAAGAAAACTACACCACCCTATCATGCCCAATCCAATCACGCTAAACAAGTAAATCACGTTCTGAAAACCATGGTAATAATTTTTATTGAGCATGACCACAGAACATGGGACCAATTCCCTTCAGAATTCCGATTTGCTTCTTACACCGCCATCCATCCTATATCAGAACTACCCCCACTCTTCTATATTTTTGCCACATTCCCAAAGCTGTATATTCCCTCTATCGACAAGAAGCGCCCCTCTTACCAGACTCTACTAGCGTAAAAACCCAAGTCCCAGTCGTATGGGCGAAACGAATGGAACGCTTATCAACACCCGTTACTACAATATGAGGCGTAGAGAGCCTGTATTTCCCGCGGAAGACCTGGTCTTGATTAGAATACGTACGCTATCCTCCACTAAAAAGAATTCCTCCTAGAAAAACTTGCCAAAAAATTCCATGGTCCTTTTCGTCTTACCAAGCATTATCTCCTGTAGTTTATGAGGTCTCTAATCTGGATGACAAACCCGTAAGTAAGATTCAGGTGAAAGATTTAAGGAAATATAAAGTCAGATTAGAGATAGCACTTATGTGTCTTTTGCACCCAGGTAATCAAAGCTTTCGTAGAAGTTACCGTAGAAGTTACCGTGAATGTTATCATAGACCATCGCTCGAATTCGTCGTCAGACGCCCGTCTCATATCCCTTATTCCGTTATCGTATAACCAATCCCATAATTCTTGCTTTTCTCAACTAAAATAATTTTCATTACTACCGTTATTTTCAACAATGGTTCTTGTTTTCGTTAAAATATCTTTAGACTCGCTACCGTTTTTCCACATCTGTTTTTTTCCTCTAGATATTTCAAATTTTCTTACATTTGTTTCTCAAACCATTTTCTTGTCACAATAATTACCTAGGAATTCGCTAACAATTTTCGACCTCAGTTTTGTTGCCGTTAAATTATTGGCGATTCCGCTACCGTTATTTTAAACGCTAGATTATGTAGCTATTGCCAGCCAGCAAAGAAAATTGGCTATCGAGATTTACCCTGCCATTTCTGTTTGCTGTTCTGAAATTGTTCCTGAACTTGGCCACTCTTATTCTCAAAATAATGTTTCTCCTTTTTTGGTTTAGAAATCACTAGCTTTTCCCGCAAATTCCGCTACCTTTATTTCAGACACTCAAGCTCATGTTCTTTTTTCCCCCTTTTTTTATTTTTAGCTTTGTACCCCACTCCAAAACGATCCGAATCCTGACTTTGCTCACTTACAAAAGTTAAATGTTTGTTAATATTAATCATCAGAATCACCCCTAAAGTAAATATTGATTTGTTTTATGCCACTCCTCAGAGACTTAAGCCTATTACTTCTGAATTTCTTATGTTTGTTTTGCTTTGTCACGGTCACGGTTGGCTTTTCCCCACGGAGGGGGCGTTGTAACAAGGCAAAATTTTAGCCCTCATTATTATTATCCTATTTAATCTTTATACAAAGGCTAGTCCCCTCCGTTGCGAGGCACAATACACCATGGTCATACTTTAAGTTAAATTCAAGAATTTAGGATTAATTCGTCTTCGTGTGTTTTCTTTGGCTTATGACCTTGTCTTGGCCTTCAATCGCCGCGGGACTACGAGGAATTTTGGAACTCTGGGGTACTCGGAGAACTGAGATTTGTTTGCTGCCATAGTTTTCTGAAAATTAAGATTCTCGTATTAAATAAAGTTCCCGCCTTTCCGCTTGCTGTCTCCAATAGTCCCGGAAGCTGGCCTCCGGAGCCAGCGACGACTTCGAATCACTTTTCCTTAGAGTTTAATGAAATAAGTCGCCTTGTAGGGATACTTTGGTCTGTAACACTAATCCTTGTGAGGAAGAAAGTCATCTCGCACCCCTAGCAGTACCACTGTACCTCCTTTCGTTTTGCAGCATGGCAGAGAACGAGTCGCACTACATGCCACCAACCACACAGCAGCGCCGAGCAAGCAACCACTCTGCGCTTACATGTGGGGACCCACTCCCGAAGCGGGCGTGAAGACGCGCCCAACATGAGACGAGCCACTTTCTCAGTCGTTCAGCAGCCACGCAACGAATATTGACAGTTAATCTCTTGTATGTTCTCTTTACTTTCATGCGCTATCATAGTAATGTTTCGTGAATTATTTTCAGTTAAACTTATTTAACGTAAGGTCTACTTCTTGCTAATGGGAGGCTTAAAATCCCCGCGGATCCTTGTGTTTTGATTTTTTTGTGATTTGGGTTTTTCTTTTGTTTTTACTTTGGGTAGGAACACAAGGACTTCCTCGGGACTCCAAGACCAACGGCGGTTCTCTTGCCTCAACTGAAAATATGTTTATTTTATCGTAGAAGAATCAGGGTTTAGTATTTTCTTCTCTTTGGCTCGCCCAAATGCCGAATTATGTGGCCTCATTATTAATTTCAGTATTGTCTTATTTAAATGCTTGGAGTACCGGCTAACGGTTCACCACCGGTGAGCTCTAGTCTTTTTTTTACTTGCATGTAAAAAAATGTTAAATTTTTGTTTCTTGTCAGAAATTACATCTTACTTTGTTAAATAATTATCATCGAACTGGCGTTGAGTTCAAGAACGGAGTTGAGTTGCACTTTCCTGTTGCTACCTTATTGATAGGCTAGGGGTCGCAATGAGCTATCTTTTCTTGTAATTTGCTGCCGGATCGCTTCCCTATTCTTTGAAATGTGAATCTTTTCCCATCATTTTTCCATCTGCCTGGTAATAGAATTATAAGTTACAATGATTTACCTCGCCCCTTAACTTTATAAAATAAATTGTACACGCCATTTTATCTGACATTTAAGTTTGATTTATGAATAAGGCGGCATTTATAGTATGATATTTCGACTACAAATTGTAGTGTGTATAATGGAGCGAGAACTTAGGATGGTGCACAGCGACAAACAAAACCAACGGCTGATCATAAGACCAAAAGAAGAATGCAACAGCTTAGCAAAAAGATAGGCCTGGCAAAAGAGTATGCGTTCTGGTTTCAGTGTGTGCTTGACTGCATGACATCTATTAGCAATTTCATTGCCAAGGTTTTACACTTTACGCACAAACTGTGGGTGTCATCACACGCTCAACAAATCAAAGCTGCCGAGCATCAAGCATTACATTGTTGACAGAATACGGGTACCTTTTCACGCCAGGGGAAGTTGAGAGCGAAGGGAGAGGTAAGTTAGAATAAATGAACAGTTTTTCTCTTACTCATCTCGAATCTTCCGAAACCCTCCATTTACTGTCGACCATTCGCCAAAACCAGAGGAGGCCATAGTATTTTGAAGAGAAGTCTACGAGGTACAGCATCCATTGAATGAAGACCCAAAGAACATGAATAGCTTAAGGGAGCTTTGCAGTGCCCTCTAAGGAACTGTCGAGAAATGCCCACCTATCACTATTGACGAGGTGAAAAAGGTATTCAGAGTCATGAAGAACTATTCTGCTCCAGGACCAAATGGTATCGAGAGCTTCTGGTGGAAGAAGTTTCCTTAAACCAACCATCATCTGGCCCCCATTTTCACCTCATATCTAAAGTCGGAAGAGCCTATTTCGGTGTGGCTGCTGAAAGGGCACACAGGCGCCTTTTGAAAAAGGGCAGCTAAGGTGACGCCAAGAATTGCAGGCCCGGCATGCCAGCATACCTGAGAGGTCGTCCGGTATCCCAGAGTCACCGTTCGAGCCAACTCACTCAGGTGCCATTCAGCTTTCGCCACAGTTGTTACGCCTCCGCCTGGGGGTGTATTCCTTCGGGACTACCCCTGGAAAATTGTCCACCCATCTTGCGGTTGTGAGACATGGCCATAAGTGTGATTTACAGCGGTTCAACTGGGAGTCAGTGACATTGTTTAGATGGCAGTTGCTCTCAGTGGGACCCTGCGGTGGTTCTTTAACCAAGATTATTGTAACCTGCGAGTTACAAGGGTCGCCTGAATATAGGCTCGAGAACTCCCACCCGAGCAATATTACGCCAGCGAGGGAGGGCGAAGTGGAACAGCAGGAATAAAAAGCGCGGCGCAGAAGAAAAATGCCATTCTGAAATCTTGTGCCCAAATAGCCAGGATCTCAGGGTGAACACCTTGTGGGAAGGTCTGAGGATTGTATCCTCTCCTACCTTGCCACACAACTTCACCCAACTTCCAAAAGCAAAGCACTCTGAAAAAGAGTTGAAGGCGATCATATAATCTTAAACTGTTTACGCAGATTATTCAATTTTTTGAGTTTCATTCTGACGCTTTCGGTCAACGTGAACGAACACTTTGCTGTTTTCGTGATGAAAATCACTTTGAGTAAAAATAAAGAGCGAGATATTTTTTGATCTTTGAGAATTATCTCATTTGATTATCGAGCTAAGCCGAGGTTATACCAAAGCCCAAGGTCCACATAATCAAATTCCAGAGTTCAGAAAAACTAAAAATTGTGACTACAAAATTTACGATCAATAAGAGGAGTTGTACTGCTCGAAAAATGGTCGAAAAAATCTTGGAAACCAAGTTTTAGAACGAAATAAAATACTTCGTGCTAAAGGCCTCTCTCTAAGATTTGAGGATCATAAATTCCTCAGAAGCTGAAAAGCAATTTCGAAAATTCTTGGCTTCTTTTTGAAGTTTCTCTCTCTCGCCAGTGGCCAACCTGAGATTTGAACTCTCCGTAGCTCATGTGGCAGGGATCGAGCGTGCCTTGACGGCCCCCGTAGGGATTATCTTCGTGCACCTGATTGACAGGTCGTAACCTCATAAGCGATCTCATTATTATGTACATTGTACTGAAATATTAATTTTATTGTATTTTGACACTCGTTTCTAAATTAAATAGGGAAATATAAAAACACAGGTGTCTTTACTTTATAAGTCGAGGCCTCAAAGAGATCCTTGTCAAAGGAAAATAAATCGACCTCCTTCAGAGACGTACTCTTTGATAAAATCAAGTATCTTATAAAGGAAAGACTAATCTGAGAACTAGTATTAATTTATCATGGATTAATTTGCGAACATATTAAATAAAATTAGAGAATTTTGCATTTTTATAGTATTAAAGAGAGAGAAGAACCTAAGATTGCCCGAAGTGCAGCACCACTTACACGGATCATTATCCCAATGAATATCCTTCTTTTTATTGCATTTATTGATTTTACAACTGTTTTTATCAACGTATATTAAAAATTATCATTCTATATTGCATATGTTTCTTATACATTAGAGCAGGACATGGCTTCTGCCATCACGTGGGGACCTGCCCGTAAAAATATATTAGTGCAGGCTTAAGAAATAAAACAGATATCAAGTGTAATTCAGAATCTTATTCTTTCTCCATGAATTGCATGTCATAAATAATTAATTAATACAATAAGTTAACTTAGCCACTAAAAGCAGGCAGTTGCAATATATACATATAAACACACTAGATGTTCGATTATAGCACGGGTTGGGTTCTGACCTTGGCTTAAATCGAAATTCAATGTAACGCAAACAGCAGGGCTGTGTCATAATGTTGCACAACGTGATGCAGTTCAGCTAGGCAGTTACTCAAAATATATAAGGTATATATATTATATATATATATATATATATCAATTTGATTTAAAAAAGTACCCTATAGTCTTTAAACTTCTTTGAAATCCCTTCAAATTATCAAAATCAATTCCTTAAAGTATCGGTTTAATTTGAACATCTTTTTAAATTATAAAATGTTTGATCTGTAGACATACACATATCTCTGACTCGAATATGTGACTATAAGCAAATGACGATTTCTTTAAATTGCTAAATAAATTCTTGTAAAATGATTTGATTATTTCCTTAAATTTTTTTAAAATCCTTTAAAATTCAAAAAAATGCTCTTAAATCCCAGATAAGACTTTCTGTAATCAAAAAAAATGTTAGCTATAGTTTGTGTACAGATATGAGAGCTTCTCTGATTATTTGCAAAATCTTTAAAAAATGTTACACCTGAAAAGTTGAAAATAAAAAAAATATCAACTTTTTTGTTGAATAAAAAAATAATCCAAGTAGGCGCCATGCGTCTACAAAAAAGGGTTTTGTAGCACATGAAAACGTTAATTAATTTTTTTAAATGTTGTGAAAAATTAAAATTCAAAGTTCAACAATTTTGAAGCGTTAAAATTGATACACGCTGTGCATTTCACCTGACACATACGATCGCTGACGCAATGGAAATAATTTTGCACCCTAAATTGGCATTCGATATTCAGTTTTCTCTAAGACTTCTATTTGGCAATTTCTACATTTCAATTAAAGATTTCTCATTAGGTCACTTAAGCCCTTTCGTACAACTATGTAGGCTGAATGAGCCCTTATTATTAGTTGTTAAATATTTCTTTGTTGTTGTTAAACATTGGAAATAATATTTACATTCCGATTGCAATTTGAATAAACAGCATGGGCTAAAAGCAGATCATGTTTTAATTCAACTTATGCGATTTTGAGTTGGGAATTTTTTTAAATAATTTTTTTCAAATTCATTCTGCAACTAAAATAGGCTACTCAATACAGGCAGCTCATGTTTAAATTTAAAACTGGCGGGACTCAATGAAAATTAAATATCAATGGGGAAATTCTGAGAAACCATGATTGAACTTCAGCCAGCAAAATTGCTGGCATTTTAAGATTATTTTTGCAGATTGTTCAGATTCCAAATTGACTTTTTTCAAATTTTGTATTCGGAATGATTCCCAGGAAAATAAGAAAGGATTCGGGAGAAGCACTAAACCAATCCTTTGTTATCTAAGTCGTGATCGAAGCAGAACAGGTTCTCAGTTAGCAGCACAAACTGAATCTATTTAATATGATCCATATAGAAAATTTGAGAAATATTTCAAATATCTGCTTCATTTCAGAAAAATATATTTACAAAAAAGAAAGAGATTGTTGAAACAAATTATCATTGATTATAACTATCTTCTCTTAGAGTAATGCTTAGAGCAACGCTTGTTTCTCATTTTAGGCGTTTATAAAAGTACATCGTAGAAAAAAATGTGTCCCTAAAGCGGGAGGGTCTTCCGATTTGTGACATCACAATGGTACTTTTGAACGACCCCAAAGATTAACTTCATTTTTCAATAAATTCAAATTTGTTTTTTTTAATGTCATTTTCAACGATTAAAACGAAAAAGACGTATTTAACCAAAAAAGGGCAAGAGAAAATTTGAAAATCTATTGAGACGGTCCTTTCTATTTTCATAATTAAAATTAAATCATAAAGCTACGGGAGAATATTTATATTGATACGCCTCTGAGTCATAAGTGGACAAACAGGTGGAACGAAGGGAGGATTCACGAAATCATTCGATCATACGATCGATTGCGCGCGCCACGAGCTGATAAGTAGGGGTAGCGTGGGACCAATGCACCTTATAAATATCGATCCCGATAACGGTACCAATGGGACTTCTTACTCGACCCTCTACGAGGAAGGAGCTTCACTTCGCCTACCTGTCATTAGAGACAGAAAATTGAATAATATGAGCATCATTCAAAGAGAGCTGCCTAACTGAGATTCTCCTTCTTGGCTTTTATAAATTATTCTAATTCATTCTTTTTGAATTAGAATAATAAATGTGACTTTTTGGGGATTTATAAAAATTTAATTATATCTAATGTTTGTAACGACTCTGAACCTTATTTGTTTATAAGGACCTTGTTGTGCATGCTTGCATATTGAATATTGATTGGGAATTTATTTTGATTTAGTTAAAAATCAAAATTATGCGGCTCCTCGTAACGACCCTGAACCTAATTTAAACATTAGGACCTCGTTCTGCGACTAGAGCTTGGGATATATAAACAAGGCAAAATAAGGAAAATGGAGAAGAATCTAAAAATTCAGCTGTAAAAATTTAATCAAATTCAAAATTGTGATTTCACGTAACGACCCTGCACCTTATTTGACGATAAGGACCTCGTTGTGCGATGAAAGCACAAAACTAGTGATACATTATGTGTATTGATCTCAAATAGATCTTATAAGAAAGATCTATTAAAATACCTTAAAATCATAACATAATTACGCAAACATCTCTCCCTTGAGTGAATCCGCAATCTGTCTTTTTTATGTTAAAATAATAATTTAAAACTTAATGGGCAATTTTTAGTTGTGAGAATTAATCTTTCTCAATTGTAGATTGTTTTACTTTCAAATTTAGTTATAAAATGTTTAGGGTTAGTTTTAACGTCCTATCAGTATTGGAGTCAACTTTTATAGTTGGTTGCAATTTACTGGACAGGAAAAAGTAAATGCAAATTGAACGAATCTCTCAATGAAAATAAATATCATTGAGACAAGTTTAAAATGCAACACTGCCATTACTAAAAATTAATACAATTTTTAGTAAATTCAAGATCTTTAACTAAAATAAGCCAACTGCAGTTATAATTGAGTTAAGAAAATTAATAAACATAAAAACGATCCCTGATTAGCGAAATGATAATGTAACAACTGATACCTGCCTGGTGGGACACTCGAGGAAATTAAAGTAGAGTGATTGCGTAAGGTCATCGTCCGTCCGGCGCATTCGGTTTCGGGAGAATAATAGAGAGCCATAAATCGCTTGAGTCTAGACGAGGCACAGGTGAACCATTCTATTCACGTCAATCATTCAAATTAAGAATGAGATACTAAAATTAAACAGAGTTAAGAACCCGGAAATGCTTGAATCATTATCACTGAAATAAAATCGATAATAACTGGTTCATTTGATAATTTAAATACTTTTTAAAATTAATACCAAATAAAAATAAAATACGAAATAAATCCCTTCGGAAATTAGATATTTATTTTCTGAATACTAATTACAGTTTAAGATCGTCAAAATGGGGGACGATAAAAACGACCGTAAAGAGAAACAAAAAAAACGTATTAGGAAAATTAAATTTTCTCAATCCATGATTGAAGAAATGAATAAAGAAAATGTTCTTGAACAATTTTCGGATCCTTCTGATATAGAATCAGAACACGAAAATGACGATTCCAAATTTAATAATACACGGGATCAAATTAGTCCTGCACCTGAGAATGTCGAGACTAACACGAGTCAATTAGGGAATGTTACCGAGAGTATGGTAAAAACAGAAAAAGTTAAGCATCGCGAATTTGAGCCTGATACAGAAAAAAGAATCGGATCTTTCGTAACGTCATTAGTAAAAAGAATGGATGATCGAGTAGAAATGCAAAAAGAAAATTCTGATCAGCAATATAGGATTTTAGAAGAGCACATAGTTAATGTCGAACAAAATGTGTGTTCACTTAAAAAGAAAACGGAAGAAGTTCTCACCGAACAGGAAGAACTTATTGTTACAAATATTAACAATAGAAAGCGTTTTCAAAATATTGAATATTAAAATCCCATGGCTTAAAAATTATCCGGTTCCAAAATTTTCAGGGTCAGGCAAAGAAAGGCCTATGATGTTTCTAAATGATTTTTATGAATATATTAGAGCGATAAATGTTAGGAGGGATGATTTTAATTTCGTAGTACATTCATACTCGGAAGGTATCGCTAGGGAATGGTGGAATCTTGTAGCTACTCTAGGTGAAAAAGAATTTACATTCAGAGAAAAATTCATTTCAAAATTCTGGAATGATAATATTCGTTTTCAAATTAGTACTGACCTTCAATATGGTTATTATCAAGGAAAACTTACAAAATCGTCATATGCCATTAAAATGATAAATAATGCTAAAGATTTAATACCACCTTCATCTGAGAGGGAAATCCTCTCTAGATTGTCGAGACATTTTTCAGAAGAAATTCGTACAGCATATTTAATTCGTGATATTAAAACCTTTGATAAATTTATTGAACTATTAGAAACTTTGGATCAAGCGGGTTCAATAAATTGCATGATAGGTTATGATCCTCGTAAAAATAGTGTTTATCAGCAAAATAATTTTTGGAAATTTAATCGCGATAATCGAAATATCAGAAGCAATAGGGGAGGTGAAAATGATTTCCATAATTCTTATCAATATCAAAAAGGGTTGCTAGATTGTGAGGATGAAGATTTCAGTAAGTCTTCCTTTGAATCAAATTATCCGCCTCGATATCGAAATAATGATGAATACGTGAAACAGGATAAAAATTGATTTGAAAATAATTATTATTCAGGACGGGCATATAATAATTATCCACGTTAGAATGATCAAAATCAAGGATATTTTAATACAAACAACAGCGCTTATTAGAGAAACAATTCTTTTTATAGTCCAAATCAAACAAATTTTGATTATGAAAATTCGCAAAATCGTGGTTCATATCCCGATTATAATGATCGAAGTAAAGCCCCGTATAATTATCGATCTCAAGAGCGTTATCAGAAGCCAAATGGTTTTCAAAATAATTATAACTCCCGCGATCAAAGCAATGGAAACACATCTCAACAAAATTATGTAAAGGACGCGTAGAAGATGATGTATACAAAAGAAATTCTAATTATGCAAATCAAGTAAGCTCGTCTGGAGATACGAATGACCAATTACAAAATAAAAAAGAGCCTTATAATAATACACAAAATACTCTGCCGCATAGTAATATAATCAAACAGACTATAGTTATAGAAGTTGTGGAAAATAAAGATAATCGAGATGAATTGTATTTCAATCAGGGAAACGCATATGCCTCTGGTCAGTAGAGAGTAAAACGATAGAGGCAAATCCGGGGCCTAAATATTTTAAAAAGCCTCTACCTTTAGATATGAGGGGCGAACTTTTAGAAAAGGATGATAATACGGTAGATAAAGAATTAGATAAATGTCCGATAATGATTTGAAATCTCAAGGACATATAAACAAATGCATTAATAGATACAGGTAGTGAAGTAGCTTGTATTTCTGAGACCTTTTATGAAAATAATCATAATATTTTCAAACAATGCGAACTTTTACCAATTGTAGGTACCACAATTGTTGGTGCAACTGGGGCAAGACCTATAAAATTGAAGCATCAAATTTATACAAAATTCAAAATGGGCGACTGGGAAAGTTCTTACGTTTTTCTGATTGTACCTAGGCTAAATAAAGAATGTATCATTGGAGTGGACTTATTAAAGAGATTAAAAAGTAAAATTGATTTCGAAGATAATATAATTGAATTGAAGGATAAAAATAAAATTGTTAGAAGAAGATGTGAAAAGAATTCGCATAATAATGGATGCGGAAAATGTCCAAAAAGAAAGGTACATAGAATGTTTAGGCAAATATTTAGAACCCGGAGAAAATTTTCCTAATGTTATAAAGGAAATTAATACAATTGAAACTTATGATAATGCCCAGGATGAATATACGTTAACCATTACTGAAAATTAATACAATTTTTAGTAAATTTAAGATCTTCAACTAAAATCATCCAAGTGCAGTTATAATTGAGTTAAGAAAATTAATAAACACCAGATGGATCCCTGGTTAGCGAAACGATAATGTTACACTATATTAAGCGAAAAATTTGGCCATAAACATTTTACTGCATCTTGTGTCTTTCATCCAAAAATGAATTATTTTTGATGCTATTTTTTACGAATAAAACAAAAGCTCTATTTCTTATAAAGAAAGGGTGTAACAAAAATTTGTAGATATTTTTGAGGTGAACGATTTCGATTGGTAAAGAGGCACGCATCCAAAATGCTTTTTGGATGTGGGCTTCCATGTCGCAGCTGAACTGGATATATTATGTAAAAAAAAAATAATTTAAAATAGAGAAATTGAAATAAGACACGAAAAAAAATTAAACATAAACTGTATTTGCTTGTTTGAAAATATTCTGGATCTCTACTACAGTCATGATTTTGATAATTCAGTAAACAATGAAACTGTATACGGATAAAAAATGCACTCGCAATAAAAAATATTTCTTGATATTTTCTGACGTTATTGAAAAAATAAAAGTGAGAAAAAATAAAAACTCTATATAATTCTTTTTTAAAGACACCGAGCCTCCACCGAAGGCACGAGTATGATAATTTAGTAAACAATAAAACTATATACCATTGAAAACTACACGTGTACTAAAAAATATTTTTTAATATCTACTGTCTGTATTAAAGAGTTAAAACTTCAAACAGAAAGCTTATGAAAGTCGTGAGTTTGATAATTCAGAAATCAATAAAACTGTGTACCAGTAAAAAGTGCATACTTGTTAAAAAAATTTTCCTGGAATCTATGGGCGTTACTGAAAAGTTCAAAATGAAAAAAAATTAAAACTTCAATAACTAATTCTTAACTAATTCGAAATCTCGATCGAAATTATGAGAATCCTGCTATTTCTCGTTGAATTTTTATTATTTTCGGTTGAAAAGTCTACTATTAAATTTTTTGTTCAGAATTCATCTTTTTATTGCTTCAAAAAACATATCTTTCTGTAGAAATTTCTCATTTTTCGGTTAAAAATGCAACTTTCTGGTCAAAAATTAATCTGTTTTGGTTAAAAATGTACTTTTTGCTTCAAAGTTCAACTATTTTGTAGAAATTTTGTATTTTCGACTGAAAAATTCAATAGTATGGTCGAAAATTCAAGTATAAGGGTGTTGGATTAACGACTTTGAAAATGGCCGACTGGCTCTGAATTTTTTCAAAGTCCAAACCCCCAATTTTTCCGGCACTGGAAAAGTGTATATTTAATTTTAATTATTATTGATATGAAATTAAATTACACCTACGTGTACTGTAGTGGGCTCGCAGTCGTTTGAATTGTATAAATTGTTGATTGGAAGAAGTTTAGCCTGAAAAGTATCTCATAAATTTAGAGGGAGCAGACGAAAATTTAGAGAGAGATGGTCGATAGGAGAAGCCATGCTTGCAAAAACTACATTTTATACACAACACCGACACTTTTTACAAAATCGGAGGGAAGACCCAAAATCCTAAGGCTTCATTCTTCCTTATTATAAGAAGAATTTCATAATTTCTTGCGGTAAAAAGCGTGAAAGTGAAATCTTGGGAAGATATAATCCAGGAGAAGAGAGATCGAAAATATGACGTCAGAGCTCATTCGAAGCAGACGAAACTTGATCACACTTGCAAACCATATATTTTCACTCGCAACACCGACACTTTGGACGAAATCGGAGGAAAGGCCCAAAATTCTAAGACTTCAGTCTTTCTTGTTATTATAAGCATTTGATTATTTATTGTCGTAAACGACGTCAAAGTGAAATCAAAAACAATTCTGTATGGAGCTGCATCAACAATATGATGTAGAATATCCTTAGAGATCCATCTGTTGGCCACTCTTGTAACTGCACTATTATCAACCGCTGCAGAAAATCTTAGCTGATAATTATTTTTCTCATTTATTTCAGCAAATTTCCCTTGCAGAAATAATGATTGATCTAAAAATATAAAAATGAGCCAGCTTTTGCGAATAGAAATGTAGAAAAAATTGGCGCATTTGTAATTTCTATATAAAATGCGCACGCGACATTTAGAAATTTTGTACAAGTTTTTAGTTATAATTATAATATTATTATTATCTATTACGCAAAAACTGAAGCACTCATACGAGCGGATTTGAGAAACTTACCGTCCAGCCAAGACTCGAGTCTAGATTAATAATTAGACTAAGCCATCTATTTCTTTTTATTTTACATGAAAACCATCATCGGGAGCTTTTGAGAACCCCGGTCCAATAGAGTAATTTTAGGAAAGTATAATAACCGGCAAAATATATATATGGGGTCGTTGTCGAGGCTTGACTAAGAAGAGGAAGCTTACTGAGTATCGTCAGGGAGTACACCACAGCCACCGTCAAGTTTCTGGAAGTTCATGCCATCCGAAAAACGTAGCGGTCGATTAAAGTCGACACACGACAAACTGACAGCTTGTCAACACCAGAGCAGCCGACAACGGGTGTTGACAACAAGAGAAGCGGCCGGAAATACCCGGAAGTGTTTGGTAATTTGACATAATTTCTTTTAGGTTAGGTTGTATAGAAGCATTAGTAGATTTAATAAAACGGTATTTTCAATGATTTATTTCGAAGTTTTACACATAAAATTGATTTCTCTCTCTCGCTCCGAAGTTCCTACTCCCTCTCTCGTGCATATAGAGTGAGCTGGCCGACCTGACAATCTCGACAGGACCGGATCCAACGGGGCTCGGATAGGGTTATCCCTATCTGGCGCCTTCGAAAAAAGGGTTGAACAACCCCCGCAGCGTTCCACTGAGAGCAACTGCCGTCTAAAAAAATGAAACTAACTCCCAGTAGAACCACGGTAAATCACACGTATAGCCACGTCTCACAAACGGACATGGGTGGTCACAGGGCACGGCGAAATAAGAACGACAGGCCGGCGAAACCCTTGTGTTTTGAGGACACGAAGCGACCCAAGGATGACAGCTTTCTGCATCCATCTAACAAGAGCCTTGGCACATTTTTGGCACGCGGGTATGGCTTTAAGGTTACGATCCAGTGATAGTTTCGCACCTCCGAGAGCACCTATCACAAGGACAATTACTTGTACCGAATATTTTGGGCACAGTCGTTGCAGCACTCTTTTAAGGTTTTGATACCTCTCCTCCTTTTCTTTCTCTTTGGCAGTGATGTTGTATTTGGATGGAGCCCAGAATTTGATCTCGAATATAGTTGGTTTCTCGAAGTTTTGGAGAATAATGACCTATCTTCCTTTGAGCGCTCGACGGGGCAAGGTCGCGACCAACACCGTAAGAGCGACAAAGATGGTAATAAAACACTCTTAGGGCCGCATTAGGTCTATAGATATACGTCGTTCGTGCGTGAGTCGGATTCCCCGATAGTATGTGTTGTAGGTACTCAGCGTGTGCATGACATGCTCTGCACCTATCACTGGGAACTTCTTGACATAAAATGCCGTCAAGGAATGCTAAGGTGGGAATGACACCGTCCTGGCGTGCAAAAATAAAACCCTCTGTACCTGAATTAGGCCTTGATAATCTGAGGAAAGCAGAAATTTGCTTCTTCGACAAGGACTGTTTTTCTACATTTCTGTGAAAGTTTCGGTGCATTTTCTTGTCGAGTAGCTGTTGGTGAAATTTTTCAACCTCTACTTTCTTCACTTCGGATTTCAGAATCGAATTTTTCGAATTCCTTCGGCACCTAGATGGAGTAATGCGCTTTCTGAAGTTACATATCAAATATTAAAGGCTGGTACCTTGGTACCGAACAGACTCAGGATTTGTACTCAAAAATCTAGAAAATATGGGATATGACCACTTTGCATTGAAAAAATACATGTTTCACATAGAATTACCAATTTACCGGTTTCTTTTTTTAAGTTAGGGACGGAATGTGATTTCAGAGAAGCACAACGGCTCCGAATTCGTCCTCAGCGACCTCGAAAACAAAGGATATGACCAGTTTGCGTTGAAAAAAATACATGTTTCACATAGGTAAATAAGTAAGTAAGTATAACATTAAGCCATTTCCCTTTTAGGGTAGGCGTGACACAAACCAATAAACCGTTTCTTTAGGTTGGGGACAAAGTGTGACGTCATAGAACCACAAAAACTCCGAGTTCTTACTCAGCAACCTCGAAAACATAGGATATGACCACTTTTCATAGGTACGAATTATGTTTCACCTGGAAATAGGCGATTTTCACATTTTTTGAGGCTTGGGATGAAATCTGACGTGATGGAGCCAAATGGACCCCGGAATCGGATTCAGCGACCTCAAAAACGTAGGGTAAGTCCATTTTGGTTTCTGGGGTATACAATTTTTTTTTGTGGAGCTGTGTTATTGTAACCATATTCGACAGAAACCCTTGGTACAGGGACCCTCCATCCGCAACTAGAGGACGCGTTCGGTGGGTTTGTCATGTGCCCTTCAGTTCTGTTCTGAAGGAATCGAAACCGAAACCAAATATACATATATATATATATTTATATTTATATTTAAATATTATATATACCTTATATATTTTGAGTAACGGCCCTGCTGTTTACGTTTCAGTAAATTTCGATTTAAGCCAAGGTCAGAACCAAACCCGTGCCATAATCGAAAGTCTAGCGTGTTTTTATATAGGTATATATTTGGTTTCCGTTTCGATTTCTCTGGAATCAAACTTAAGGGCATATGACAAAGCAACCGAACGCATCCTCGGGTTGCGGATAGTGGGTCCCTGTACCAAAGGTTTCTGCTAAATATGGTTATAATGATTAATATGCAGTTGCAGACAATTGTGCAGGGGTAGTCCCGTGAGAATAAACTCCCAAGCGGAGGCGTAACAACTGTGACGAAAGCTGAATGGCACCTGGTTGAGGTGGCTCGAACGGTGACTCTGGGATACCGGAAGACCTCTCAGTTATGTTGCCTTGTCCTTGCATACGGGGCCTGCAATTCTTCGTGTCAGCCTAGCTGCCCTCTTTCGACAGGAGCCGTGTGTGCCCTTCTACCAGCGACTTTAGATATAAGGTGAAAATGGGGTCCAGATGCTGGTTGGCTCAAGGAAACTTCTTCCACCAGAAGGTCTTGATACCACCTGGTCCCGAAGCAGAATAGTTCTGCATGACTCTGAATACCTTTTCCACCTCGTCGGTAGCGATAGGTGGGCATTCCTCGTCAGGTGCTTTGAGGGCACTGCAAAGCTCCCTTAAGCTATTCATGTTCTTTGGGTCTTTATTCGATGGATGCTGTACCTCGTAGACTTATCTTCAAAATACTATGACCTCCTTTGGTTTTGACGAATGGTCAACAGTAACTGGAGGGTATTAGAAGGTTCAAGATGAGTCACACACATACTATTCATTTTTCCGACTTACCTCTCATTTCACTCTCAACTTCCTCTGGCGTAAAAGGGTACCCGTATTCTGCCAAAATATGCTGCTCAATGGTCGGCAGCTTTGATTTGTTGAGTGTGTGATGACGGATTCACAGTTCGCGCACAAAGTGTCGAACCTTGGTAGTGAAATTGCTAATAGATGTCATGTAATCAATTACACACTGAATACAGAAAGCATACTCTCTTGCCAGGCCCATCTTTGTGCTCAGCTGATGCATTTCTCTTTTGGTCTTATGATCAGCCGCTGGTTTTGTTAATCGGTTTCCATCAACCAAAGTTCTCGCTGCATTATACACACTACAATTCATAGTCCAGAGATCGTACTCTAGATGCCTTTTTATTCGTAAATGAAACTCCAATGTCATATAAATAGCGTACAATTGATTTTATGAAGTAAATGGAGTAGGTAAGCCGTTGTAACTTATAATTGTATTGCAAGGAAGATGGGAAAATGTTTCCTACCCAAAGCAAAAACCAAATCACAAAAAAATCAGAACACAAGGATCCGTGAGGATTCTGAGCCTCCCAGTAGCAAGAAGTAGACCTTACCTTGAATAATTTTAACTGAAAATAATTTACGAAACATGACTATGAGTGCAAGTGAATGTACAGATAACATACAAGAGATTGACTGTCAATCTTCGTTGCATGGCTGCTGAACGACTGAGAACGTGGCTTGTCGCATGTTGAGCGCGTCTTCCCGCCCGTTCCAGGAGTGGGTCCCTACAGGTAATCGCTGAGTGGCTGCTTGCTCGGCGCTGCTGTGTGATTGGTGGCATGCCGCTCGACTGGTTCTCTGCCAGGTGCAGGGGCAGCTTAACTGAAGGCTGTTACTAAGCAAAAATATCGAAGAGTAGATCCGAAGCATACCCGGTAATAAGGAGGCTCTTATCTTCTCTGACACGTGAATTGTCCCCATTTGGCGAAACATAACACAACCAATCGGTGAAATCCAGACCTGATTCGCATCCCATCACGTGAGTCTTGAGTAAGCTGGCTTCTCAGCCAGCGCCGTAGCGTCGAGGGCCATGCTAGGGGTGCGGGTTGACTTTTTTCCTCATAAGGATCACTGCTACCGACAAAAGTATCCCTACAAGGCGACTGATTTCATTAAACTCTAAGGAAAAGTAATCCGAAGTCGTCGCTGGCTCTGGAGGCATCTAAGGTTTCCAGCCAGCTCTCGGCACTATTGGAGACAGCAAGCGGAAAGGTGGGAACTATATTTAATACACGAATCTCAATTTTCAGACAACGATGGCAGCAAACAAATCTCAGTTCTCCGAGTACCCCAGAGTTCCAAAATTCCTCGTTGTCCCTCGGCGATTGAAGGCCAAGACAAGGTCATAAGCCAAAGGAAACACACGAAGACGAATTAATCCTAAATTCTTGAATTTAACTTAAAGTATGACCATGGTGTATTGTGCCTCGCAACGGAGGGGACTAGCCTTTGTATAAAGATTAAATAGGATAATAATTTTGAGGGCTAAAATTTTGCCTTGTTACAACGCCCCCTCCGTGGGGAAAAGCCAACCATGACAGTGACAAAGCAAAACAAACATAAGAAAATTAGAAGTAATAGGCTCAATTATCTGAGAAGTGGCATAAAACAAACCAATATTTACTTTAGGGGTGATTATGATAATTGATATCAACTAACATTTAACCTGTGTGAATGAGCAAAGTCAAGATTTGGATCATTTTGGAGTGAGGTACAAAGCTAAAAATAAAAAAAAAAGGAAAAACAGAACATGAGCTTGAGTGTTTGAAATAAGGGTAGCGGAATTTGGGAGGCAAGCTAGTGATATGGAAACAAAAAAAGGATAAACTTTATTTTGAGAATAAGAGTGGCTAAATTTAGGAACAATTTCAGAACAGCAAACAGAAATGGCAAGGTAAATCTCGATAGCTCATTTTCTTTGCAAGTTGCCCATAGCTACAAAATCTAGCGTTTAAAATAACGGTAGCGGAATCGCCATTAATTGAACGGCAACAAAACTGAAGTCGGAAAACGTTATCGAATCTGTAGGGGATTATTGTGACAATAAAAAGGTTTGAGAAACAATATAAGAAAATTTGGAATAGCAATACAGACTATTTTAGATGAAGAAAGCAAGAATTATGGGATTGATTATACGATAACGGAATAAGAGATATGAGGCGGGGGTCTGACGACGAATTTTAGCGATGGTCTATGATAACATTCACGGTATCTTCTACGTCAACTTCTACAAAGCTTTGATTGCCTGGGTGCAAAAGAAAGATAAGGGCTATCTCTAACTAGAATTGATATTTCTTAAAATCTCTCACATGCATCTTACTCACGGGTTTGTCATCCAGATTAGAGACCTCATAAACTACAGAAGATAATTGCTTGGCAAGACGAAAAGGACCATGGAATTTGTTGGCAATTTTTTCTAGGACGAATTATTTTCAGTGGTTGTAATCAAGACCAGGTCTTTCACGGAAAATACAGACTCTCTACGCCTCATATTGTCGCAACGGGCTTGGCGCTTATAGACTCTCTCGAGATTGTGTACTACCCAATCCCAGAGTGTTGATAAGCGTTCATTCGTTCCATCCATACGACTGGGACTTGGGTTTTTACGTAAGTAGGGTCTGGTAAGAGGGAAGCTTCGTGTCCATAGACGGAATATAAAGCTTTGGGCATGCGGCCAAAATATAGAAGAGTGCGGGTAGTTTTTACAGAGGATGGATGGCGGTGTAAAAAGCTAGTCGGAATTCTGAAAGGAATTGCTCCCATGTTTTGTGGTCATGCTCAATAAAAATTATTACCATGGTTTTCAGAACCAGATTTACTTGTTCATTGGGTCGCGTTATCAATGCGTGGAAATTGGGGGGTTCCCCAGCACGTAAGTGTGAGTTCTATAAAAGCGTCGCGGATTTTGGGACCAGTAGCCCATCGTAGTTAATAGAATTCTACCCATTTGGTGAAAAGATCTTCCGTAACCAAGATATATTGGTACCTGAAAGCTATTCGCTGGTAGCAGCTTAAAATATCGGCAGCCACTACTGTCCATTCTTCGACTATTCGGAGACCCATTAGTCCGGACGGAACTAATTGTTCTACTTTTCCTCTTTGGCGAACCAGGTACCTTCTCACGTATTCCGAGATATCTCGAAAAATTCCGGAATAGTAATAGTCGGTAACTATGCGCGTATAGGTTTTGTCGATTCTCATACGACCGGCTTGAGCGTCGTTATGGTATTCCTGGATCACTTGGCTTCGGACGCTCACGGGTATGACCAGCTTTCAAGCGTTTAGGTCCTCGGCTATCTAATCGACAACCGATTTCGGACGGTGATAAAATAATTCATCATTTTCAATCTTCTAGCTTGGAAACCTAGCGGGAAATTTTCCGATGGCTTCGGATCGTTCTTGTAACCAAATATCGGCGGCGTTAGTTAATGAAGTCAATGTTTCCGCGTCTTCCTAAAAAATTCGTGATAGGGCATCAGGCACGTGATGCCTTGACCCTTTTTGATGCACAGTAGTGTATTGGAGTGGGTGTGGTGGGCCCACATTGGTAGTAAATATCCACCTAGAAACACTACCCGAATCGGGTAGTGAGGCAATGAACTTTCGAGTTCGAACTGATAATAAATGTATGTATATGTAGTGTATTGGAGGCCCTGCAGAGCTAATGCACCCCTTCCTAATCGATCTGCCGGGTCTTTAGAGTTATCCAGCCATTGTCAGTTGCTGCGATCGGTAACTACCGTAAAATGGGAACCTTCTATGTGACGTCGGAATTTTTTGAATCGCCCGTATGAAGGCAAGGCATTCTCTTTCGCTGGCGGTGTAATTACTTTCGGCCGGAATTAGAGTTCGGCTAGCATACGCGATAACTCTTTCTACCCCGTCTATCGTCCGGGTTAGACAGCTTTCAAACCCGTGGAACTAGCATCGGTTTGTACCACAATTTCTTGAGTAAAATTAGGGTAGACTAGGACAGGGTTGGTGATTAAATAGGAGCGGCTGTTTCGAGAGCCCTTTATTACACATCACATTGTCTAATTTTATGTAAAACTAATCGGGACGGGAAATTGTGAGATGGAGGTTATTTTGTCCGGGTCAGCCAATACGCCTTCGGCATTCACCAGGTTAAATTGGGATTTGCGGTAGCCATGATAGTTTCACCCAGATAGGCCAATAAGGAGGGCTGCATATCTGGAGAAATTATCCCGCCTAGCAAGCTTTGAAAGGGTGGCGGGCGCCTTGGTTAGACCATGTGGCATCCGATTAAATTGTAGTGAACCCAGGCCAGGTACGGTAAAAGCTGTGAGTTCCCAACACTTTGCGTCGAGAGGGACCTGGTGATAGGCCTCACTTAGGTCAAGCGTCGATATGTAATTCGCACATCCAAGTTTATCCAGTATTCCACTCATGTATGGGAGAGAGTAGGCATTTATTTTAAGTACTAAATATACTCTCCGGAAGTCCATATAAAATCGATGGCTTCCGTTGGGTTTCCAGGTCTTCACGATTAGGGATGAGCATTCGCGGGTAGATAGTTCTAAGATATTGTTTCTCAACGAATCTTTTCCTACCTGTGTGACAGCCTCATTAATTTTTGGTGACGTTTACTGATAGCGTTGCTTAATTGCGGGATGATAACCGACATCGATGCCATGGTGGATTAGCTAAGTGGAGGGCAAGTTATCTGGAACCGGAGGAATTTTTCCAACCAAAAAAATGAATTTTCTTCTAGAAAAGACGAATTTTTAACAATATACATGAATTTTCTACCAAGTATTTGGTAAAAAATTCATGTATTTTGTTAAAAATTCGTCTTTTTTAGAAAAGAAAATGAATTTTTTTGTTGAAAAAATTCCTCCGGTTCCAGATAACTTGCCCTCTACTTCCCACAAATTGATTTAATTTTCAGCCTGAAATATGAAGTTTTAACTAAAATCACGAATATTCAACTGAAAAAAATAATTTTTATAAGATTTGTTCGACCTTCGAAAGAATAGTTGAATTTTCTACCAAATTATTGTATTTTCTAGTCGCAAATACGAACTTTCCAAAAAATAATTAAATTTTAAACCAAAGCGTATATTTAAAACCGAAACAAATAATTTCTTAAACAGAAAGTTGCAGGTTTAACCGGAAAGTATGAAATTTCTACCAAAAGAGATGAATTTTGAAAAAAAGATGAATTCTTAACAGAAAATTTTATAGTAGACTTTTCAACTGTAAATAATGAAATTGCAACCAAAAATAAATGGACTCTCCTATTAGTTTCTCTTAATTTATTCCGCATTACATACATGGCAGTTTTTTTCACTGAATTATGAAACTAATAATTTCGGTCCAGGTTTGGAATTTTTCAAAAATTAGTTTACAGTGGTAATTTTTTTAAACTTTGTAACATTTCGCGATTGTGGTAACTTAATTCCTTTTTTTAAAGAATGTGAAGTTTCCCCGTTTATTTTAAACGTTATTTTGAGACCACAATATGAAGAAATCAATTAAATTAGGTTTGGGTTTCTTGGAGGTAGAGTGACCGAACTCTCCCGGTTTCAAATTTGCAGTAAGACATGAATTTGAAAAAATCAAATGTCGCTTCACGATATGTATTCCGGCAACCAAACGAACTAACTTCTATTCTATGAACAAAGAAAGAAAGGAGAAACTTTAGATCTTATTTTAATTTCAGTTGAGTATACTACTCATCAGTTTTCATGGTAAGAAGTGACATCTTCTGGTATATTTTAATTTCTTCTTAGTTAGGTAGAGCACTTTTCGGATTCTCTGGCAAATCTCAGTCTTACATTCATTGATTGTGAGCCAGAGAATCAGTGCTGCAAACCCATATTTTTTAAATTATGAAATCTTGAGACACACAAGAAAATTGCAAGAGGACATAAGATAATTCCAATAAGGTCAGAAAATATTTCAGAGTATCGTCAAAGAATTATCAAAAACAAGATCATAAAGTTCTTTATTTGAACTTTTCAATAACACCGCCAAATATTTGTATCGGTATATCACCCTGAACATCTGTCGTGTGTTCAATTAAGTTTCTAGTCTCTAATGTTCATGGCTCCTCCTTAATTTTTTTATTGAACTTTGTATTTGCATTCATTGGGCCTTATCTCACTTCACTATTTTTTTACTAATATCTCAGCAAAATTCTAAATTTTTCTCTTTTTTCGCCGGTACGGGTTTGATATCATTATTTATTATCCAATTATTTTTAAAATAATTTGTGTTTGTTTTGCTCTCTCTCTTCATTTTATTCGTATCATTGTTTTAATTTTGAAGATGATTTCCAAATTTATTATCTTTATTTTCGCCTGAATTACTATCACTTCCCGCGTTATATAACAGTACTGGTATTTGCACAGAATTTTTAATGTGGCGCGTCTGTGTGTTTCCTCATAGATGATTCATTACATTTTATAACCCACCTGCTGGGTTTTGACCGCTCTGCCTACTGCTTGTGATTTTTGACCTTGCGCTCGCTAACGCGTGTCTTTGCTCGTTAAAATCATATTCTCTCTCTTCAAAATAAACTGCATTATTCCATGTTCGATTACTTTCACTTGCTTTTTCCAATAACACAATTTGTGTATATAACTGCGTTTAAAATACTATGAATCATTTTGTTTGATTTTGCAACTAACTGTTTACAAACTAATCTACTATGAATCTTCTATTATCAATTATCTTTCTTTGATTTATTGTATTTCTATTACTCAGCGCAATTCTTCGCGTCCTACTCTAGGTCTTTTCCGGTCTTCCTCTTTTCTTCTTATAGGCATTTCATCTCTTTCCAACTGACTTAGTTCTAATCGTTTTTTAACATTTCATTCCTATTAGGTTTGCCTGTGTTTGTGACACTGGCTCGTTACGTGTCTCTTTCTGTTGACGTTGGCGTTGTCGCCCGTGTTGCAGTTTTCTTATACGAGTACGCACCAGTTTGTTGTGCTTTCCTTTTATCTACCTCTCTATTTCTAATTGTCACGAATTCTAAATTTCTTCCTGTTATTATTACTTCGTCAACATTTTCATTTTAAGCTGTTTGATTTTCTCTGTCTCTATCTTTTCTTCATGCTACTTTCTGATTTACCATTTTTCTCATTCATTCTAATTTGCCGAATTTCTCTATTCAACATATCTATTTCTTCCTTATTTTTATTTAACGGGTTAGCCATTCTCTTACTTTTTACTTGACCTGACCTTAATTTCATTCAGCTTCTTTTATTATATTTAATTACTTTCAATTTTCACGGCTTAGCTCATGGGATTCTATATTTTGGTGATTAGAAAACGGCGCGTTCACGTAAGTGAGCATCTTGGTTTTTCTACTTGTTGTGTTCGTGGCCTGACTACGTAGTGGACTTATCGACTTGAGGCGGGAAGGCGTCTTAAAATGTTTGGGTCAGGTCACTCTACCTGTGATTTCGCGTGCAAATTTCTTTGAACTGACGCCGCTCAGCTACTATTATAATTATTCTATTACTTTTTGTTTCTTAAAATTTCTACTTTTTCTATTCGTGTAGTTTTATAATCCGAACTAACATTTTAATTTTTTATACCCTTCACTTGTGCCATCCGACTTTCCGAAGTGCATGCAAGGCATTTAATTATCAGGGTATGCTTATTATTGCTATCAACTATAGTAGAACTTTTGAATACGAGATCTATCAATGTTTTAACAAGACATATCCTACCCGCAGTTTTTCTGAAGTAAATTTTAAATTAGGTACACTTTAACCATCACCAACCAAATTCTCTGTTTAAAAGCAATTCAAACAAATCTTTAAATAGTACACATATAATCAACATTGATTATTTTATCTTTCATCATGAAATTCCGTTCTTGACTTGAAGGAATTTTAAAACTAGGGATTTGTGAATAATTTATGATTGGGCGCAAAATTTGTGAAGGGTTCCTGCAAATTAAAGAATGGGTGAAGGATGTGTGATGTCGAGAACGGATAAAGTTCTCGAAAATTCTACAGGTCTATTCAGTTAGGTTAATTTAGGAAAACGTACAGAAAAAAGGATGTCCTGCTGGCCCCAAGCGATTTTCAATCTCTTCGAATTTCTTCCGAGAGCAGGTTGAGATGGATTCACTCGGGATGGTGTCAGAATGATTGCCTGAGGACCTGGAGGTGCGATGGCCTTGGCTGGAGCACGTAACGGGGCTGGATGTAATACGGAACGAATCAGCCAATAATGCAAATAGAACAAGACTAGTTCCGTGATAGTTAAAATTTCGGAATGAAACACTGGCGTGGGGCATCTCCCCACCCTCTGCCTTAGCCCGAAGGCCCGCGTGTAACAGGTGGGTTTATAACTTTCTTATACTATTACCAAAAAGACTTCCATCCAAGTAGTTCAAGTGCTACAGAAAAAGGTGAACTATCAACAGAAAATGTAATAAATGATATTTTAACAAAAAAAGATTTGAATTTTTAACCAAATAGTTTAATTTTCAACTAAAAAGGATGACTTTTTAAGAGAATATTTAACAAAATAATGAAATTTTTAATCAAATAATAAAGTAATCAATTGCAAAAGGTGAATTCTTAACCAAAAATATGGTAGTAGAATCCTTAACATAAAAGAATTAACAGAACTTATTCAATTTTACGAGAAAAAACGGTTGATCTATCTAGAAGCGAGCTTCGAACGAATGAAGTTGATTTGTTAAAAGTTTATGAGAAAAAAATCTTCATAATTTTTTTAATACAAATTTGTGCACAAATAAAGATTTATCGGTTGAATGACATATTTGATAAATTTAAAATTGGCCTTTGAAAGGCTAAGCATTGGTTCATGTGGTGAAGAAAAATCTTTCATGGGATCGCAAAATGAGTAGGATTGTTTTAAGTTTGTTTAGTGAGCCATTTATTTTTCACAGTATTGGGTGTCGAATGCTACGATTTCGTTGAAAATTTAGAACATTTTATTTCATATTTGTAAATTTTCCAACAGCTCAAGTTTTAGAGGAATTTTTGATTGGTCCTCGCTCCATCACTTCCTTCTACCACCTCCGCAGCCAGATAAATCCTTACACTGTTTCGGCCTGAAAATTTGAGAGGAATATGTTGTATTGCTTGATGTCAAACTTTTCAACTACTATTTTAGGAGCTGAACTTGAATCAGAATTAGTTTGAAAGACTATCAGAAAACTAGAAGTAAAGTACAATGTTTGGGGAAAATTTACGGTAGGGCAGATCGAAGAAACTGAATTTCATAAATTGAAAACGCTTGAGCACTGAAAAGTTTACTTTTAGGTTCCAAACGGGATCCTTCAGGGCTGAAAAAAGATTATTTATAGTTTCTAGATTAAAAATTTGTTTTTTAATTTTGAAGGTTTCCGTAAAAAATTAAATTACTCCTATATCAACTCAAACAAAAAATCGGAAAAATATGGTAAAAATTATCAACTGCAAGATATTGTTGGATTTATTTCAAATCTTATACATGTTATTAGGGAACCAGACAGGAAACTTTTCCGCACTAAGGCATTTTCAATTTAAAAAATGTTGTTTTTTAGATCCACTGTAATTTACAGCCCTTTTGGAGAGGTTTTTTTAAAGTCAATTTTCTTTGTGGCAGTATTTATTCTTTTTGTTTTATAATAATATGAGGAAGATATCTTGTGATTTATGTCCTCGCTAAACTTCATATAGAAAAAATTACTTTTTCATAATGTAGAATAATTTTGTCAAAATATCAATTGTTTTTTCAAATATTATTAGTTTCATGTTTCAAAGAAGTTTGAATTATATGAGATGACATAATTTTCCCGAAAAATAAAAATCCTGAATGTTCAAGAATACCAAAAATATAATTACGGAACTCGACAATTTTCGAAATTTAAAATTACAGGAAAAAAACTACCAAAAATGTTTAGTAATAAAACTGAAACATTCTGAAACTAACAGTTAATGAAACTCGAAAAATTCAGAAGCCTCAAGTTTACGAAAATTTAAAACTAGAATTTTCAGAATCCTGAAATATCAACTTTACAAAATGAGAAAATTCCCGAAATTTCTAATTATCCAAATTCCTGAAAACTTAAAATTGCAATACATACGCGCAGCTTGTGCACAAGAATAGGGGGGGCTCAGCTCCAATCAGAAGAACCACAGACAGGAAAACGAAGAAGAATATAATTGCAGGAATCATTTTTTTTTTGAGAAATGATTATACATATTTCTTCTGCTTCCGTCGCGGCTTTTATACTATGAAAAGTCGTATATCTCACCCTACCAGGACACATTTTATCAGCGAAAAATAAACTTGAGTAAACGTATCTCTGAAACACGTAAACAAAATGCGACATATTTTCCACGTGGGGGGAGACTAGCCAATCAACTGGCTACACACACCCAACAAGCGGCTCAAAATTGCATTTAAAGGTGAAGCAAAAATAACGTAATATATTTTTGATAGGGGCTGGGGGTTAACATCTTACTGTTTTCATGCATTAAGAAAATAGTTTAACTCACAAAAAAGTAGTTGGAATTTTCACCAAAAAATATGAATTCTCAACGAAAAATATAATAGATAATACTTTAGATAAGAAAATATTTGTATAGTACACACAAAACAGTTGAATTGAATGAAAAAGACAAAATTTCAACCAGTATTGATTTTATATAATCAAAACAGATTCTTCAGTGAATAAGGAAAAAAATATAATCCAAAATGATGAATTTTGCAACCCAAAAATAATTTAATTTTCAGCTGAAAAAATTGATTTTTAACTACAAAATAATTTTATACTAAAAAAGACGAATTCACAAGAAAATTTTCAACAAAGTAGTTTAATTTTCATGCCGAAAAGATTTTCTAAAAAACATTTGTATTTTTAAACAAATATTTGAATTTTTAACTGAAATTAGGAATCTTTACCGAGAAAAGGTTTTTATTTTAAATCGAAAACAGGTGAATTGAAGAAAAACAGAAAAATGTTGTACAAGTGTTGATTTTGTAACAAAAAAAGATTTTTTAGTCAATAAAGAAAACAAATTTTGTACAAAATGTTGAATAGAATATCCAGAACAGAATGGTTAAATTTTCTTAACAAAAAAATATTATTTCAACCAAATAATTTAATTTTATAACGAATTCTTGAATTGTTGAACCGAAAAGACGACTTTTCTATAAAACAGTTGAATTTTCAATCAAAGATATGAATTTTCAACTAAAGTTATGAATCTACGACTAAGAAAATGCCTTTCTTTGAATGTAGTTGACGTTTAAACAGAGAAGTTGAATTTTCAACTTGAAAAGACACATTTTTAATAAAAAGTGTAATAGTTAATATTACAACCAACGAAATTTCAAATTAAATTTCAAAACAGTTGAATTTAACGAGAAAGGACGAATTTTTAACAAAACACATACATCTTTAAACAAATGGTTGAACTGCCAATTAAGAGGATCAATTTTCTAGAAAAAAGGACTTTGAACTCAAATTGTGAATCATCAACTAACGAAATAAATTTTCAACAAAGGTGTTCAGGTTTCAAACAAATAGTTGAATTTCCTACAAGATTATTGAATTTTTCAGTCGAAAATACAGAATTTCTACAAAATAGTTGAATTTTGAACAAAAAGGTACATTTTCAACCAAAAAAGTTTAATTTTCAACCAGAAAGTTGCATTTTCAACCGAAAAATACGAAATTTCTACAAAAAGATATGAATTTTAAAACAATAAAAAGATGAATTCTTAACAAAAAATTCAATCGTAGACTTTTCAACCGAAAATAATGAAAATTCAACGAAAAATAGCAGGATTCTCATAATTTAGATCGAGATTTGGAATTAGTTAAAAATTAGTTATTGAAGTTTTAATTTTTTTGAACTTCGAACTTTTCAGTAACGCCCAAACATACAAGGAAAATTTTTTCAACAAGTACACATTTTTTACTGGTATATAGTTTTATTGATTTCTGAATGATCAAACTCACGACTTTCATAAGCTTTCTGTTTGAATTTTTAACTTTTCAATACAGACAGTAGATATGAAAAAATATTTTTCAGTACACGTGCAGTTTTTAATGGTATATAGTATTATTATTTACTAAATTATCATACTCGTGCCTTCGGTGGAGGCTCGGACTTTTCGAAAAAGAATTTTATAGAGTTTTTGTTTTTTCTCACTTTTATTTTTTCAATAACGTCAGAAAATAGAAAGAAATATGTTTTATTTCGAGTGCATTTTTTTGGTATACAGTTTCATTGTTTACTGAATTATCAAACTTACGACTGTAGTTAAGGTTCAGAATTAAAAAAAAAAGTCAATACAGTTTATGTTTAATTTCTTTTGTGTCTCATTTCAATTTCTTAATTTTAAATTATTATTTTTTTTAAATAATATATTCAGTTCAGCTGCACCCTTTCTTGATAAGAAATATAGCTTTTGTTTTATTCGTAAAGAATAGCATAACAAATCATTCATTTTTGGATGAAAGACACAAGATTTAGGGTCAAATTTTTTTCTACGATGTCCTCTTATAAACGCCTAAACTAAGGAACAAAATATATAAACATAATATTTTAACATAGATAGAATTGAATAATTAAACGAACTTACCTGCAAGTGAAGTTCGATTCTAATTGTATGAACGCCACCGAAGAATAGATGAACTCGTAGATGTTGATAGCATTCAATACATAGATCACGGAGAGATCAGAGAATCTCCACTATTTTTTGAGTGCCACGTCGTACTTTTTTATCGAAGAAGAACTTGGAGAACCAGTCATGACCTCCAACGATTTCTCTGGGGCTCCTGGTCTCAGGAACGCCTCCCGGGTAACCACCCTGCCATCAGAGTAAGGTTTTTCCAAAGCGGATGAGGATTCCTATCAGATGAAATCAAAAGATTTATATCCGGATTACATTTAATTGGTTTACGAGTCATCAGTGAATGAAATAACCAGTACCAGGGCTGAGTTGACCAGTCTGGCACAATCATGATTCCCTCCGCCTGATCTCTTTTAATTTTTTGTAAGAGTTCTTAAGATTATACTAAACGGCGGAAAAGCATAAACGAAAACCGAACTCCAATCCAAGGTAAAAGCGTCTATCGCTTCAGACTCAGGATCTCTTTTCCACGAGATATAACGCATACATTTCGAGTTCGTTCTACTTGCAAACAAGTAGATTTCTGGTTTTCTATAAGTTCTGACAATACTTTGAAATGCTGGAATAGATAGTTCTAATTCCGTTTCAAGTTCTATTTTTTGAGATTCGGCATCTGCTTCAAAATTATCTTTTGAAATAATATAGGAAACAAAAATCCAAATATTGCGCTCCTCGCACCATTGCCAAATCTCTTTTGAGATCTTATTTAAGTCCTTGTACTGAACACCGCCCATTCTGTTAATGTACGCCACGGCTGTCGTATTATCTATTCTTAATAAAATTTCCCCATTATAAAAGTCTTTTGCTAAACATCTGAGTCCAAGGGATTAAATCTCACAGTCATGGGAGCATAATAATTTCCACCATTGTGTCTTAATGCTAGAAATCTTTGTCTTTTTAAATCCTTTGTGTAGGCCTAGCTGTATTTAATGGCTGGACAACAAGCTACTATAGATCCTAGGAAATGTGAGAAGACTCTTATCCAACACTGTACAGGTTTACTAAAGCTCTGTAGCTGTTTCTGAATATGAGTTCGCTCTCACGGGGGAGTTCTAATGTCATAGATTTAGAATTATAAATGAACCCTAGGAACTTACATCTCTGTACAGGATTCAGGTGACTCTTTTTCAAATTTATTATGAACCCTAAGCTTTCTAATAACTCTTTAGTTGTCTTTAAATTCACCCCACAGTCCTTATATGTCTATCCAAAAAGTAGAAAGTCATCTGAATAGAGAACCGAATTATATCCTAATCTTCGTAGATAAGAAACCACAGGTTTCAAAAGTTTCGTAAACACTTGAGGAGCTGTACACAGATCAAACGGAAGACAAGTAAATCGATAGACCTTTCCATTAAATTCAAATCTTAAAAATTTTCTGTTTGATTCATGTATTGATACTAAATAATACGCGTCCTGCAAGTCTAGAGTTGACATAAAACAGTTCGGACTCACAAGACTGAAAACTGTTCTGTAGTCTTCGCGCTTAAAACGCTCTGTTTGAATAAATTCATTTAGATCTTGAAGATTTAAAATCAACCTAAGAGACCCATAAGGTTTCGGTAGAAGAAAGAGGCTAGAAATAAATTGATCATTTGACGGACTACATTCCTCTACTGCTCCTTTAGCTTGAAGTTGAGGGATGAGAGACAATATATATATATATATATATATATATATATATATATATATATATATCTTTTGTCCCATTTTGATTTATGGGACAGGCTTTAATTGGCAAGAAGGGGAAGAGATAAAGAAAAAATAAATAAATAAATAAACGTAATTTTCCAGCAATCATACTTACAGAAACCTCTAATGTCTCCTCGTGCTCTTGTACTGTGTCTTGTTGTAGTCCTGTTTGCGCTG
>CAKNYM010047195.1:0-58978 GCA_932195095.1 Andricus curvator | reverse complement strand
TCTTCTGATGAGAGACCAATTTTAATAATGTCCGCCCAGCGGATGGCAATGTCCTCCAGGACTGCCGGCGCAAGGACCCTGTCTTCCAGGCAACGTTTCCCAAGAGAATTATGAACGCCTTCTCTAATTTTCTTATTTAGCGAATCAGCAGTTTCAGGGGCCACATATTGTACCTCGAGAACACTCGATATATTTGCGGTGGGTGCCAAATTCCAAAGTAGTGGCCTTGGTTCTCTTTCTAGAGATGGTGGACGATCTACCTGCGGATCCGAAATTCCAGGAGAGTATGCGCCATTTCTCGAACTAGAGCGTGACCTTCGCCTTCTTCGACGTTTACCTCGATCTGTTGCAAAAAACAAGTTCGCATTTGTAAAAAGGCTATTTCTAAACAACTTTTTGCTATACAGGGAAAAGCCTGTTAGTGCGTCTCCCTGGTAACAAACAGTCCCATGTACAGGTTAAGAGCCTGCTTGATGGAAAGACGAATCACCCAAGGAAAAATATTTTTTCCACAGTAGTTAAGAGCCATTGGATACGAAATGGGTCAGACCCAGATCGTTTCTGAGAGATGAGACTTCGCAGATCATTTTGTTTTAAATTGCAGCTAATACCTGATACACTCGAATATCGTGACGAAAATGACGAAGAAGAACTCCTACGATGGCGGCGCTTATTCCTGCGTTTCGTTTTCAATTTCTTTATCAATTTTAATAATTCGCGTGAATAATCTTTGTCATCAGACACATCACTACTGCATCTTCGCGAACGTTTATGTTTTTCCACCTCGGAGCGATCTACACATTTCTTGCACAAAGAAGAGAATGAGCAGCCGGACGTTGGTAGGAAGCTGCAGTGTTTTTTCGGTTATTCTTTGAAATTCTGACAGCACAAGCACAAAGTGGTGGAACTATGAGTTGATCTATTCGGAGGTGGCGCGAAATACAATGAATTTTTAAACAATTATTTACTTTTTTGTGAATATATTTTTCTGAAAGGAAACGAATATTTGAAATTTTCCACAAATCCTTATATATAACGTTAAATGGGTGTTCGTATGTCATCGCATCAAATGCAAACGCGGACATGTACACTCCTGAGAAACTCCTACATGTAATTACGGTAGTTCCAGCGGATGACAATAATTTTCTATATGGATCTTATTATATGTAAATTTTTCTTGAAGTACTTATCAGGAGCCTTTTTCTTCAAACCAATAATAATATTGAAATATATTATTCATTCACAACTAAAAAATCGAAGAAAAGTTGAAAACTTAAGAAAAATCCGCAACTTTCTAGCATTATTCTAAGAGAAGAAAGTTATAATCAATGATAATTTGTCTCAACAATCTCTCTCTTTTTTTTTAAATATATTTTTCTGAAATAAAGCAGATATTTGAAATATTTTTCAAATTTTCTGTATGGATCATATGAAATGGATTCAGTTTGTGCTGATAACTGAGAACCTGTTCTGCTTCGATCACGACGTAGATAACAAAGGATTGGTTTAATGCTTCTCCCCAATCCTTTCTTGTTTTTCGGTATTTTTAAAAAATTTCAGTAATCCTTTTAGTACTGGTTATTTGCACATTATTCGGAATATGAAGCTCCAAAAACAGAAAATGTTATGAAATAGCAATTTTGCAGGCTGAAGTTTAATCATGGTTTCTCAGAATTTCCCCACCGATATTTAACTTTCATTGAGTCCCGCCAATTTCGAATATAAACATGAGCTGCTTTCAGCCCATGCTTTTTATTTAAATTGCAATCGGAATGTAAATATTATTTCCAATGTTTCCAATCTAAGTTTAATGGTCCATTGTTTCTTCCAGAATCAATATTTTCAATTACGCTTAATTAATTCATTATTATTTGGAGGCTGATAATCCTTCAGTAGTAATATTTAACAACTAATAATAAGGTCCCATTCTGCATACATAGTTTTACTAAAAGCCTTAAAGGGCCTAATAAGAAATCTTTAATGGAAATTACGAAATTGTCAAATGGAAGTCTTAGAAAAAGCTGAATATCGAATGCCAATTTAGGGTGCAAAATTATTTCCATTACGTCAGCGATCAAATATGTCAGGTGAAATGCATAGCGTGTGTCAATTGTAACTTCAAAATTGTTGAACTTTGAATTTTAATTTCTCAGAATTCAGGAGTTTTTAATTTTGCTAATTTACAGTTAAAATGTACGGAAGTTTCAAGTTTTACAATGAAAAATGTTACAGGAGCCGGACATTTGATAACATCAATTAACGTCTTCATATGCTATTGTTTATTGAACAAAAAAGTTGACATTTTTTTCATTATCAACTTTTCAGATGGAACATTTTTTTAAGATTTTGCAAATAATCAGACAAGCTCTCATATCTGTACGCAAACTAAAGGTAACATTTTTTTGATTACGGAAACTCTTATCTCGATTTAAGAGCAATTTTCTAAATTTCAAAGGATTCTAAAGAAATTTGAGGAAAAATTCAAATCATTCCAGAAGAATTTATTTAGAAATTTGAAGAAATATTAGATCACATTGAAAGCTTCTTGCTTCACTCAAATATATTTTATATATAAGCTGGGTTGACTTGGGAGGAAAAATAGGGAGTCGCTTAATTCTCAAGTTAGAATTATAAAATCAGGATTCATTTATCCTAGTAAAACATACACATATTGTCAAAACCTAACTCGCGTAGAATTGTAAATATCTCTAGTTATATGTAAGAAGTAGAAGCTTTTAAGTTCTTTTCCTCTTTTCGGTTTCCTGTAAACGCTCAGTGCAACCATATGCTCATTTTGTGTAACTCTCTCTCTCTCTCTTAAAATATATCTTGTGAAATACGCACGTCTTTTTTTATGCGCTCTCAAAATATATTGTGAAATCCAGCTACAAAACTGAACATGGTCCTTCGGCACGGATAGTTGTTTGTGAAGTCAAGTAAGTTCAAGTTTGGTGCAATTTGTAAACAATTCAGTGCAAAGGTGAACAAAAATCGCGTTCATGAACATCGAGAAAACGACGCGTCCCTTCGCTACAAGTGCGTAGTTTCGAAACTTTGTTTCAATTCGCTTCAAATCAAAGTACCATCAAGGCTATTAATCTCTTAAATTCAAGTGAATTCACGTTTGGTACAATGTGTGAACAATTCAATGGAAATGTGAACAAAAATCGCGTTTGTGAACTTTCAGAAAACGACGCGTTCCTTTGGCTACAACAAGTGCGTGGTTTCGAAACCAAATTCACAAATTCATCTTCTGGCTAGTTGTTGCGCATCACGCAATTTTACAATATGGAAACTACCATCTCTGCAATTTCGCGTGATGAAAATAGTTTGGCGGACTTCTCTCTCAGATTCGCGTGATGCGCTGGAAGAACATTAACCCAAGGGACAGCCACCAAGGACACAATTTGGCCCTGGAGGAAGCTGCAGGGAGTCATCGGTTCGCATTTCGTCATCTTCTGCAAGGATTGGGTCAAAGAGAACTTCGCATCACTTTCAACGCAGAGTCCAGTCATCGCAGCTATCTTCGATTCTTGGAGGAAGGCGTCTCGCATCAAAAGGTCACGTGAGCATTTCTTTGTTTATCCATTCCTCTTTCTCTTTACACATAATATTCCCTGTGATGGTTGATTTAAATTGATAGCAATGTCTCTAGAATATAAAAAGGAAAGGCTTATTACGCAACGCGAGGAAAGAACAGCCAAACTAAATTTTGTAAATAAAGTCGAGTAAACGAATCTCAATGAAGAAATCGCGTTACCCGCTTGAGAAGAAACAGGGCTGAATTGTCTGTTTATCGTGAACAATTTGAATCTGCGTATTTTGAAATATTAGCTAAAGCTCGTGTCTTGTCGTCTCGGGAAACTCAAATTGGTCGAGATCAGGACGCCCAGAGAAACAATGTACCCAACCATAACCTCAACGCGCTCCCTGTCCAGGGTTTTCGAGACACATTCACGTCCCTTATTCACAAAAATCACCAAATCAGTAACATTAAAAAGTTTCATTATCTAAGGGCAGCATTGGGGGACACTGCTGAACAAGTAATTAACGGCAACCAATTACTCCGTCGCTTGGACGACTTTGCTAAATCGTTTTGATAACAAAAATCTCTTGACACACAATCACATCCCGTCTATTTTTGAATATGAGCCTGTTTAAAGAGAAAGCGCTTCTCAAATTCGTAAAATCTTAGACAATCTGAACAAGTATTTGAGGGCGTTGCAGGCACTCGATCAAGAAATCACTCATTGGGATGTTTTATTAATTTACTTTATTTCGAAAAAATTAGACAAAATCACTGCTTGAGCTTCTGAAAAGGAAGAAACTGAAAATGCAGTTCCCACATTAGAAGATCTGAAGAAATTTCTGAAATCTAGAGCTGACATATTCGAGACTTCAGAAATAAATAATTTGCAGCTCAATATAAACGTAGGGCCTAAGCCTAGCAATTATAACCGACAATCTAAAGTGAATTCTTTCCTTACAAAAAGGTTAAATTGCTTACTTTGTTACATGAATCTTTGTTTGAATTGTTTGGGATCCGGTAATTTTTTGAAAGAGTGCAGAGGTGTAAGGTGTAAAAACTGTCATGGCAAGCACAACAGTCTTTTGAATTTTGAAAAGGGTGCGTCTAGTAACAAGTCCATCAATCCCCCTCGAGAAGCTAGAACTGTTGCTTTGATCGACATAAAAATGACGGAATTTTGTCTACTGCTTCGATGTTGGTACCTAATGACAGTGGGCAATTTCTTCCAGCTCGTCTAGTTTTGGATAATGTATCTCAAATTGGTCTAATCTCGGAAAAACTGTGTGATTTGCTCAATCTACCAAAGATTCCAATCGATGTTACTTTGGGTGTCGGTAACAATCTTTCTTCATATGTCAATTATAGGTGCAACGTTCGAATTGCTTCCAGGCGCAGCAATTTCGCGTTTCAAGTTTCATGTCTCGTGGTTCTGGAGATCACAACTCATTCTCCAAATGCGACCTATAGTGCACTTTCTTCAAATATCCCTCTTCATCTATCCTTGGCCTATCCTAATTTCGACGAAGCAGGCGAAATTGATATTTTGATGAAAAACAATGTTTTCTGGAGTTTGATTTGTGTCGGTCAACACAAACTCAATGGAGAAGGATTGATTTTGCAAAAAACTCGTTTTGGCTACATTCTGGCAGGTCCAATGCCAGACTCTCTTTTGAATCCTCTTTCCAATTCCGTCCATTGCAATCTAACTCAAAATATAAGTGGGCTGATCAGATGGTCAAGTTTTGGGAATTGAAGGAGCATCTGCAGGAAAAATTAAAAGGTACAGAAGAGAATTCGTGTGAGTCTCACTTTTCAAATATTTTCAAAAGAGATAAGGATGGTGGATTTGTCGTGACGATTCCTTTGAAGGGAACAAGTGTGGTTTTATTCAATGATCTTCAAATGGTAGGACCCACTCTCCAAGATGACTTATTTTCAATTTTAGTTCGTTTCAGACAACACACATACGACGCATGTGGCGACATTGAAAAAATGTATCGTCAGGCTCTCGTAACACCTGAGCAGCGTCCTCTTCAGAGGATACTATGGCGCTCGGATCCCAACAAGCCCGTGAAAATTTATAATTTGAATACCGTCACATATGGCACGGTTGCTTCCTCATATCTTTCTATTAGATGTCTCCATCAGTTGGCCAATGATTACGAAAACAAATTTCCGAAAGTTGCTAGAATTATTCGGAAAGACTTTTATGTTTATGATTCAGTCACTGGGTTCAATTCTGTAGACGAGACTAGAGGACTTGTGAAGCAAATATTCAAGGTGTTATCTACCGGTTGTTTTCCTATTAGAAAATGGGTTTCAAACGACCCTCGCGTAATTAAAGAGGTGAGGGATGTGAATTAATCCCCCATCTCAATCAACTTTGCCAGTGAAGACGATCAAGTCAAGACTCCTGGGTTGTTATGGCAAGCCAATTCCGATTATTTAAGTTACTCGGTGAACGTTCCAAATTACACAAAAATAACAAAAAGCCAAATTTTATCTGAAATTTCATCCATCTTTGATCCTCTAGGTCTTTTAGGTCCTTGTATTGTCATAGCAAAACCCATCCTACAAAGGCTCTGGTTGGAGAACCTTCTGTGGGACGCGAGCTTGCCATGTGATGTTCACTCGCAATTGCTGTATTTTAGAGGGTAGCTCCCTTCCCTGAATTTGATCAAGGTACCTAGGCATGTGATTTGTCAGCAAACAGTAGACTTGCAACTTCATGGTTTCTCATACGCTTCCAAAAGTGCATATGGAGCTTGCATTTATTTGAGGTCAGAGGACGAGGCTGGCAATGTTTGTGTTAGACTAATTTGTTTGAAAACCAGAGTCTCTCCATTGAAAACTCAGACAATACCCAGGCTGGAACTCTGTGGGCCTCTTGAATTGTTTAAATTAGTCTCCAGGTTCGAATCTGCTTTCGACTTGTCCATCAAGCGCACTTTTTTTTAGTGTGACTTTACTATTGTGTTGGCTTGGCTCCGCTCGTAGCCTAATACTCTCGAAACATTCGTATCAAACAGAGTGAGTCGTATCCAAGAATTAACAAGGATCGAGTGTTGGCAGCATGTTCGTAGCGAAGAAAATCCAGCTGATTGTGTTTCTCGCGGAATGGCTAACAATCTTCTTGCGCATTGTGAGTTGTGGTCGAAAGGACCCAAATTTTTGCTTTTGAGTGAATCGAATTGGCCCTCACCACCGTCCATGATTCACTGCATACCAGAGCTTAAGAAACACTGCAACTTGGCAACTTGGCAACAAACATGACAATTTCTTAGGGCATCTGCGTTCTTCTGAACTCGCTCAGACGAAAACAGCACTGGAAATCTCTCTACGAAATTCCTTTTCAGATGAAATCAAGACGTTGACAAACAGTTTGCCAATAATCAAAGGCAAACTAACCTCTTTGAATCCTTTTTTAGATGCTGACGGAATTCCGAGAGTTGGTAGCCGAACGAATAACTCTAATTTCAATGAAAACAAGAAGCATCCTATGATTTTGTCTGCTCAAGATCATAATTTTGTTTGTAGATGAGCATCAGCGCCTTCTCCATGCTGGTCCTCAATTGCTTTTGGCTTCAATTCGCAAAATTTTTTGGCCTTTAGGGGGGCGAACCTTAGCTAGAAAGGTGGTTAGATCTTGGAATAAATGTTTCAAGACAAATCCAAGAGGCGCCACACCAATAATGGGTGATTTGCCAAAGTTTAGAGTTTCTCCTTCACCACCTTTCTACACCACATGAGTAGACTATGCTGGTCCTTCCATCTTGAAAGACCGAAAGGGACGTGGCTCGAAAACCAGCAAGTCGTATGTGGCCGTTTTCGTGTGTTTTGCCACCAAGGCAGTGCACCTCGAGCTTGTCTGTGATCTTACGGTAGAAGCCTTTATCGCGACTCTTAGACGTTTCATCTCGCGACGTGGGAAGCCTTCCCACATATATTCTGATAACGGTACTTGTTTCGTTGGCGCAAACAACGAGCTCGATCAATTGGGTAAGTTTCTCATCAACAAATCTGAGAAACTATCTGAAACTATCGAAAATATAGGAGTTGCTTGGCACTTTATTCCCGCCTGCTCTCCTCATTTCGGTGGACTCTGGGAGGCTGGAATGAAGTCTACCAAGCATCATCTCAAACGTGTTGCTGGTAAATATGTCTTGATCTCTGAAGAATTGTACACTCTTTTGTGTCAAATAGAGGGATTGCTAAATTCCCGTACCCTCACCCCTCTGTCTTCCGATCCTAGTGATCTTTCGCCTCTCACTTCTGTTCACTTTTTGATAAGACGGCCTCTAATCACCGTTGCTGATCTAGACTTGATTCATCTACCTGAAAATCGACTCTCTAGATGGCAACTGGTTGAAATCCTTCAGCAGCACTTCTGGAAGACATCGAGTCAAGAGTACGTCTCCGAGCTGCAACAGCGAGTTAAATGGAAGAAACCATAACCCAAAGAAAAAAAACGTGTTCGTTTCACTCGAGGACAAGGATCTTCCTCCATTAAGGTGGAGACTGGGCAGAATTGTAGAACTTCATCTTGGCAATGATGGCACTGCTCGCGCTGCAACCATTCAAACTCTCACGGGTACCTGTCGACGTGATCTCGCAACCGTTGCCCATTGAATCAAATGTTTTATACTTAATTGATAACGGTTGTTTGTTCGTTCTATATGTTAAAACTTGTCATGTCAGTTTCATTACTAACTATTCAACTAAAGATAATCTTGTCAGTTCTGAATGGCTAAGTGGTCCACGTATATCACGTATTGAAAGAATCTTTCCATGTCGAGGGGTATGTTTGATTTGAATTTTCCCGCCTGCGACACCTATATGTAAAAAGTAGAAGCTGTTAATTTCGTTTCCTCTTTTCGGTTTCCTGTAAACTCTCAGCGCCACCATATGCTCATTTTGTGTAACTCTCTCTCGTCAAATATATCTTGTGAAATACGCACGTATTTTTTTATTTGCTCTCAAAATATATTGTGAAATCCAGCTACAAAATGGATCAACTGTAATAGTTGATGTTCCAACGAAGAAAAGAGTTTTTTACATCCAAGACAGTTAAATTTAACAAAAAAAATCAATTTTCAACAAAATAGTTGAATCCTTAACTAACGCAGATTAATTTTCAAATAAAAAAGCCAAATCTTCAACACGTGTTGAATTTTTAACCAAAAAAGATTTTTCAGTTGATATAGAAAAAAATGTCATCCAAAATCTTAAATTGTTAAGCCAAACAAGAATTGAATTTTCCACTAAAAAAATTAATTTTCAACCGAAAAGTTAACGCTCTACTAAACAAGACGAATTCTCAACAAAATACGTTGATTTTCTATCCAATAGTTAAATTTTCAACTTGTAGAGCGAAAATTTGGACCAGCAATCGAATAGCTACATTTGTAGATAAAAAATTCAATTTTTAACCAAAAATATGAATTTTCAACCTAAGATATGAATTTCCAATTAAAATGAGTAATCTTCAACCAAGAAGAAATTTTTGATTTACATCGAAAACAGTTGAACTCAACAAAAACGGAAATCAATTTTCTAATAAAAACACGAATTTTTAACAAAATTCATGAATTTTCTATCAAATAGTTATTGAATTCTTCACTCGTGAAGAAAAATTTTCTAGAAAAAAAATGGAACAGCTACAAAAAAAGTTAATTTTCAACCAAATAGTTTAATTTTCTCCCAAATTGTTCAATTTTGAAGCCAAAAAGACGGATCTTCTACAAAACAGTTGAATTTTCTATCAAAGATAAGAATTTTAAACCAAAATAATAAATCTTCAAATAACAAAATGAATTTTTTATAACGTCGCTCAACTTTAACCAAACATTTCAAATTTTCACGCAAAAAGATGAATTTCTAGCAAAAAATGTAATAATTAAAATTACACAAAAAATCTTTGAATTTCAGTGAAAAAACAGTTGAATTTAATGAAAACAGAAGAATTTTCAATGAGACACATACATTTTTGAGCAAGTGATGACATTTTTAATCAAGAGGATTGATTTTTCACAAGAAGGAACGAATTTTGAACAAAATACATGAATTTTCAACCAAAGAGTTGATGTTTGAACTAAAAAAGGTAAACCCTTTAACCACAAATGGGATAGTTAAAATTTTAGTTAAAAAACTGAATTTTCCACCGAAAAAACAGAACGAATTTTCAAAAAAATTGTTCAATTTTCTGCCAAAGAAATGAAGTTTTAGCTCAAATTATGAATCTGCAACTAAACACATTAATTATTAACAAAGTCGTTTGACTTTGGAACAAATAGTTCATTTTTACATCACATTATTGAATTTTTCATTAAAAAATATCAAGAAATATTTTTTGTACTCATACATTTTTTAAAAGTATATAGTTTCATATTTTACTGAATTATCAAGGTCACAAATTTACTAAAAGTTTAACATTTTTAAAAACAAGTTCGTAAAATTTATGTTTGAATTTTTAAAATTTTAAGGCGGACTGAAGATATTCAAAAATATTTCTTAGGCATATATTTTTGAATCGTTCATAATTTTATTGCTTACTGAATTATCAAACTTACGACTGTAGTAGCGGTTCGAAATTTTTTAAAAACATGTTGATAAAGTTTTTCAAGTTTAAAATTGTTAACTTTTCAATAATACCAGGAAATAATAAGAAATATTTTTCGACCTAAAAAGATTGAATAGTTGAATAGTTGAATTTTTAACAAATTAATTACATTTTTAACACAATAGTTGAATTTATAACAACATAGTTCAATTTTCGACCTACAGTTGAATCTCCAACCACGAAAATTAATTTCCAACTAAGAAATACAAACTTACAATAAAATACATAATTTTTTTACCAAATTTTGAATTTTTACCAAAACCGAACAATTTTCAACCAAAAATAGAATAGTCAAATTTTCAATTAGAAAAATTAATTTAAAAAAAAAGGAGTTTCAACAAAATAATTAAATTTTTAACTAGAAAGATGGATCTTCAAATAATCATGAATTTTTAAGAAAGAAGTTCGACTTTCAATCAAGTAAAACACGCAATTTTCAAACAAGAAGATTAATTTTCTACGTAAAAAGATTAAAAACGATCAATTTTCAACCGAAAATAGAGTAATTAAATTTTCAGTTCAAAAAATGAGTTTTGAAACAAATTTCAACAGAAGAGTTGAATTTTCAACAGGAGAATTTTTGACAAAGAATTAAAACTTTCAACTCACAAGTAGTAATTGAATTTTCAATCAAGGAGATTAAATTTATTTTTATTCTTTCGAAACGTTCTGAAATTCCTAAAAAGCTTCTAAGCTTCTTCTTGAAGTCTTAAAAAATCTTTTTATTCGTTTGAAACCTTTCAAAAATTATAAAGAGCTTCTCTTTTTTAAGCATTCAAAAATCTACATATTTCGTTTAATTTTTTCTCAAACCTTCTAAATAAATATATTTTGAAGTGACTCGAATTTTTCTTAAAATTTTTCAAAACAATATGCAAAAATAAAAAATATATTTCCTAAACTTCTACAAATTATTTTTTGAAAGTTCTCTAAAGCTTATGAAATAGTTTAAATTACTATCTTAAAGTTCATGTTTTTCTTAAAAAATGTTATTTTGAACTTTACCAGGAATCTCAATTATTTTTTTTCTATTTCCTTGAAAGCTTTCACAATTCTAAAGACTTTTAAATTTTTTGTTCGAAATCTTCAACAATCTATAATACAAAATAAAAAAATTTTGCATTATAGTTTTTCAAATTTCTTTTTGAAATTTTGGGAAATCATTCGAAACTTTTAAAAATCTTTTTCAAGTTTCTCTCGGAATTTATTTATAAAAGTAAATATTGTTTGAAATTGTTCCATGAATCTTAAGATAAAATTTGTTTTTCTGTTGAAACCTTTCTAAATGTTTGACAAATTTTATATTTTGCTTTAAACTGTTTGTAATTGCTTCAAATGTTAAATTATGTTCAAATCAAAAATAAATTGCTAAGTAGTTCAACTATCAACCAAGTAGTAGAATTTTCAATCCAAAATAATACATTTTCGACAAAACTGTAAGCAACGTAATTATTTAAAATAAATTTCTTTTCCTATTTAAAACAATAAAAAATAATAATGGAGTTATTTATTATGCACATACCAATAATTTGCAATTGTTCAAACAATTAATTTTTTATTTTTCTGTGAACTAGAGTAATTTTGAACCAAAACAGATGAATCGTTAAAGAAAAATGTGATCTAATCGTTACATTTTTCAATTGAAAAATTAATTTTTCACAAAATAAAAACAAATTTTTGACATTATAGATCAATTTCCAACCAATGAGTTGAATTTAGAACTAAGGTGATGAATATTCAACTGCGAGAGTTAAGTTTTAAGTAAAAAAGAATTTACATTAAAAAATCAAATGATTAAACTTTCATTTAAAAAATTAAATTTGAACACAAAAGAAGGAAAAATTTTCAACAAAAAAGATTGATTTTCAAGCAAAATGGTCAGTTTTTTAACATACAGGACAAATTTGTAACCAAATACATGAATTTTTACCCAAATAGTTGATATTTTAACTTGGGAAGATAAATTTACAATCACAAATGGAATAGTTAAATATTCAGTTAAAAAATTAATTTTCAACCAAAAAGATGAATTTTTATCAAAACAGATAAGTTTTCGAACAAGAAGATTAATTTTCTACCGAAAAAAAATCATTTTTCTTACAAGCAATAAAATCGATATAATTGTGCAGGTAGAAAAGCGAGTGTAAGGGTCAAAGGGAAACTGAGTGATTGGTTCGATATTATTCAAGGTGCTAGACAAGATTGCGTTGTCTTCCTTGCTTTTCATTATATTCCTGAACAACTGTGTAAGAACATGGGCCTCAAAATTAACGTAAATAAAACAAGAATTATGGTGTTTGAAGAAAAGTGTGAGATAATAATATGTGCGGCAAGGGTTCGGTCCGGATCCGGACCCATAAGAATTTGCAGGGTCCGTGTTTGGACCCGCACCCGTAAGAATTTAAAAGTTCGGTTCCAAAATCATTTTTTTAACAATTTTCTTTTTCAATATGTTTTTCTGAAATAAAACAGATATTTGAAATATTCTTCAAATTTTCCATATGCAGCATTTAAAAAAATTCAGAGTGTCTACGGAAGTCGTGAGCTTGATAATTTTTTAACTACATATGTCGGAGTTCTGAGCGTCATTCTGATGTATTTTAGTTATCGAGAAAAAATTATAGTACCCATAAAAACGTTATAGTTTCTTTATTATTTTTACTTTATTATACCATTAAGCGATTTCCCTTTCGGGGTGGGCGTGACTCGCTCGGTGAGGAAAGGAGTAATGTGAGGAAGGAGATATAGATTTTTTAGATTAATCTAGAATTCTCGTGTTATTTATTTAAATGACACTTTCGTTCCGCAGCACTGATTCGACCCAGGTTACTGATCAATCTCTGTAGCAATCACCCCAAGTAAAGAACCTCACAAGGTCGTCATGTGAGGCTCCACACTCAGGCCCATTAGTGCCCAAGGTCTTTTGTTTCAGGCATCATTCATTCTACTAAAAATCTTTTTATAAACGATTTTTCGCCACACTTTTCTGTCCTGGCATAGTTCTCTAGCTTCCTTCACGTCCATACATTTTTTCATGCAAGCTCCTGTGTTTCTATGGCTTCTTATGTCTCTTCGAATTAGGGTCTCATTCATACATTCTAACCATTCTTTCAGCGGTCTGTCTCTGGGCACACTGCCATTTATTTTATCTTTATACACTTGATTCATCAGTAGTTCATCTTTCGTTCTTTCCACATGTCCGAACCATCTTAACTGATTTTTTTCCAATATGTCAACTAGTGTCCCTTCTGCACCACATTCTTTCGGTACACATATAGAATTATGTATTGCCATTTTAGTTTTTTTTTAAATATATTTTTACTTCTGATAATAGATCCTGCTCTACGGATAACCTTCTTGCCCTCGTGTATGCGCCTATCTAACCCCACATCTATCTTTCCGTCGCTAGTGAATAGACTACCCAGATATACGTACTCATTAACTTGTTCTATTCTCTCATCATTTAGGACAATCTTGCACATTTTTTTCTCACCTTCTTCTTCAAACACTATAATTTTTGTTTTAGTTACGTTAAATTTGAAGCCCATGGTCTTCATGCTTGTATTCAGTTTGCTCAACATTCTTTGCAAGTCCTCGATTGATTCTGCCATAACAACCTTAACATATGCAAAAGCTAACCCACGTACCACCTTGCATAACATCGAAACAGTCAGTTTCCTATTAACCCTTACACTCGCTTCGCTACCTGGATATATTGTTTGTATTGCCTGGAGGAGCCATACATTGACTCCGTACTCTTTGAGGACTTCCCAAAGTTTACTTCTATTCACCTTGTCAAATGCTTTTTCTAGGTCAAAAAATGCACAGAAAACTTTCTTTCCTACTCTGAAGCTTTTTTCTTGTAATCTGTCATAAGCTAAATATTTGGTCCGTACATGATCTTTCTGGATAATGCGTAATATGGCTCAAAATGAAATATATTCTCAAACTCTTGTTTTTCCGTTGCTTTTCGCTTTAGAAAACATCAGTTTACTTAATTACTTTCATAATTGTTATTTTGGAGACGCTTCGGCAAAGCAAGTGAACAATACGTATTTTGTGACGTCAGAGGGCTATTTGGTGTGGCGCGCCACAGATGGCGCGCGAAGACAAGCTCCGTGACTGAGCCAATCAGAATCACTGTTACAACAGAAATAGGCAGAAACTAGACTTCATTGCGAACATGGTATACGCTTAGCTACTAGGCAACTTTGCCACGTGCCGTAGCCAATTTTTGCCCGTGCACTAGCCAACTTTTCTCCGTACCATACCCAACTACAATCCATACCAAAGCCGACTTTACCCCATACCCTAGATGAATTCACCCCATTCCCTAACAGACTTTAAGTCATACCATAGACCACTATACCCTGTACCAAAACCGACTTCACCCCGTACCCGAAACAACTATACCCTGTAGTGTAGCGAGGACGGAACTCACAATTAAATGACTTCTTAGTTTTTCAAAAAAACATACGCCATTTTAGTAATTTTTTCGATTTATCAATTTATTTGAGGAATTTGAAAGAATGTTGATTGTACTATAAGTTGCCGCAAAGAAAATTGAATGTCAGTTAGTTTCCAAGATACGACTTTCGAAAAAATTTCGTTAATTTTTTCATACTTCACCAAAATATTCACGGAGCCCTAAGTTCATGGAAAAAATTTTGAGGGAAAAAGAAAAGATACGGGTCTTATATTTTTTCGTGGGAAACAATTTTTTAAACCACATGCGCATGCCGTGTTACAGGTTTCCAAAATGTCCTAAAATGTTCCCCAAAAGTTGTACTTTACTTCTACTTCTTCGATAGTTTTTCGAACTAATTCTGGTTCTAATTCTGCTTTTAAAATAATAGTTAAAAATATTAGTATTATACATTGTAACAAGACAAAATTTTAGGCATCGTTATACAAATTATTATTTGATGCTTGAAGCGACATCTGTTCTCTCGTTACGTGGCATGGCACTCCAAAGGCACATTTAGGTTAATATTAAGAATTAAGATTAATTCGTAGGGTATTTTTGTTTGTTTTTTACGACCTTGCCTTATCGTTCTACTTAACGCGGGCAAAGAGGGATTTCAGAATTCTGTAAGGCCTTCGGAAAACTGGGATTTGCTCGCTGTCGCTATCAAAATTACGAATCGAGATTCGAATTTGAATCTGGTTCTCGCCCTTCCGATTGCTGTCTCCAATAGTACCGGGACCTGGCTGGAAACCTTGGATGCCTCCAGAGTCAGGGATGCTTGTGGATTCTCCCCTCTAGGCTTTGGGAATCAACATAGTCGCATTCCAGCGATACCTTGGTCTGCACCAGTAATCCTTATAAGGGAGGAAGCCCTCACATCGGCACTGGGCCGAGATTTCAGCCTACTTCAAGACTCCCGTGATGAGAATGAGAAGCTGGTCTGTTTTGTCCTAGATTTGTTGTCGTGTGTTTTGCCAATGCGGACACTCGCACCAGAGTGAGGAGAGAGCTTCCTCATTTACCGGAAATGCTTCGGATCCACGCTGTAGATATTTTGACCTAATTACAGGCCACCAATTCAACCGCCACTGCATATTTCTTTCAAACGGGCACCACGGCAGAGGAAAGCGAGCCGAATCCCAAACCGAACAATCCCGCAGCAGCGCCGAGGAAGCAGCCAATCAGCGCCGCGCCGGGGAAACTCGCCCAAAGGAAGACGAGAAGACGCGCTCGCAAACCGACAAGCCTAGTCCTCTTTCGTTCCGCAGCGACGTGCCGGAAGACAGTCACGACTCCTGCTACCTTTTCTTGAACTTTCTATCGCGAAATACCGTAATCATTGTAACTTCAGTAAAATCAGTTTAACTCCCTTGTTGAAGTAAGGTTCACTAAAATATGTCTTCAGAGCTACGGATCCTCGCCGATCCTCATGTTCAGATGATTGAGCTTAGTTTTTGAGTATCGTTTTTAAAGTAGTAACCTGAACATAAGGAACTTCTCGAGTCTCCAACGCCTCTGGTATGTTAATTTATTATAATGGTCGATTTTATATGTAGAAAAATCGTTATTAATTACCGCCTGTCTTTTTGCTCTCGCCAGTCATTTTGTTAATGTTTGTACTCGGTAGCATTTTCACTTTATTTCACCTTGTTAGCGCTTCTTTCAGACGCTATGATGAGCTCATATCCTAATTTAAATATTTAGTTTACAATAACGCTTTCGAGTGATGTATTGGCTTGAAATTAATCGCCGATCCCATAAAATATTTGCTTTTCAGGACTCCATGTTGGCCTCGTCTATAAATTTTGAGTTACCGATGAGATTCACTTTTTTAGCCTTTTCTAGCTGTTGAGAATCCAACATCACGTTCAGAAATCTTTGTTTGTAATAAAATTTTGAGGTCAGTTACACTTTCGTTATTATTTCAGTGAAGTATGCTCACGATCAAGTCTTTGGAGTATCGGCCGAACGAAGAAGCCTCCTGTTTATTAGCTATTTTCTTTTTAGGATGATTCAACACGTAATCACAAAAATCTCTGTACCGTTTGATAGGTTTGGATAAATGTAAACTCCTATTTTCTGTAAGACCCCATGGCTTAAATTTATTTCTGAGTCAGAATCGCGTGTATGCCAAGAGATTTTTAAAAATAGGTTGAACCACCTCCTCCACCTACGACTTTAACTAAATGGCTGAAGGCGGCCCGGGTAACCACCTGGCCCACGTCCAATCTATTGAGTTTTTGAGTTTCCAGTTGGTGCATGTGCGCCTGGCGCCCAACTCCCAAATAACGTATTTGATTTTGCAGTAGGGAATTTGCAGGTAATGGGCGTGAGCTGAGTGAGGGTAAGTTTCTCGGGGAAATTTATTGTTACAACATTGAAACATATTCATTTTTAAATTTCAGCCCTCCTGCATGTGGAGCATATCCTAGCTGCTAACCTTGTTAACATGGTGCGATGAAGAGAGGACCAATTCAAATTCTTCCAGAACCTAATCTGTTCGAGAATTTAAAAATATGAAATAAAATGTACTAAATTTTTAACGAAAGCGTGGCATTGAAAATACAATACTGCGAAAAATAAATGGCTAACTAAACAAAAACCTGAAACAATCGTAGTCATTCTGCAACCCCAAGAAAGATTTGTTTTGTGGGTATAAACCTATGCTTGGCCGCTTCCCGAGGATCGTCGGGGCGCCCCTGGTGACACCGATGGGAGTGGCAGCATGCAAGTCAGTGGTGGTGAGCTACGTGAAGGAGAGGTATATCACACCGGGATACCCGAAAAAGCTACTGTCCAGCCAGAACATCGGTCAGAAGTGGTAAGCAGCAGAAAATCAGCTGTGCCTGTGGAGGATGTTTCTGTTGGGAGCCCCCAGCCGACCACTTCCACAAGAATGCCACGGAAGCGCATCAACTTCCAAACTTATCATGATAAGTACTTGTTTCGCTGCCAATTTGAATACGAGACGTAAGCGACCATAACTTCTCTCGGCGGGATGGCCTTTCGCCAAAACTTTGTAGCGACTTTCCCGGAAATGAGAAGAGTAACTGTAGAAGACCTTGAACAACGAAAACATCAGATATACACGAGAACCTTCTCCCTAGAAGAACCATCAACCGAATAAGATCTGAGTTTAACAATGCATTCCGCCAGCAACTCCAGGTTTGAGAATAACCTCGAAAAATCAGAGAAGCAATAACTGTGATTCTTCCGAAATACTGTCATTTTTCCAAGTACAGGAATGGAAAATATTCACTGAATCTTTCCAGCTCTAGGGAATTTAGTTTTACTGTGTGAGTGGATTCAGGTAAACTGACAATCCATAGACTGTCAACCTCCTCAAAGAATCAGAGGAGCAATAACTTTGATTCTTCTAAGGACCATCTTAAAGATCATAGGATCAATAAAATCGACTTTTCCGAAATAGTTTCATTTTTCGGAAGTATAAGAATGGAAAATATTCACTGAATCTTTGCAGCCCTAGACAATTCAGATTTATTACGTGGGTAGGTTCAAAGGGAGGCTAAAATGACAAATCATAGCCTGAGGACCACCTTGAAAAATCAGAGAGGCAAAATTTTGAATATTCTCAGAAATTGTTATTTCTCCCAGGTATACGAAGAGAAAATATTCACCGAATCTTTCCATCTGTATAGAATTTAGTTGGACTGCGTGAATGGGCTGAGGAGGGAGTATGTTAGAATGACAAACCATGGTCTGAGGACCACCTGAAAAAATCAGAGTGTCAATAAAAATTATTATTTGGGAATTTTTCTCCATTTCCGAACGGTAAGATGGATAAATATTCCCAGAATATTTTCAGCTGTATAGAATATAGTGGTACTTTATAGAAGCGAATCTGACTGCGTGGGTCAGCTCAAGTGGGTCTTAGGGTGAGTATCCCTTGTTCAGGCAAAGGATTGTCATTCGAAAATGATCCTGTTTTCCTAAGAGTAAGTTTTCTAGGTTACATAACCCTCTACATGAGCCTTGATTTTGAATCAGATTGAGACGTATACTTCGATGATGAATTGAACTAAAACTCTAGACTAAAAATAATGGATTCTCTGTCCCAGTGTGTATTCGAAGAGTTCTTCTGGTCCTAGTCAACCATGTGGCGTGCGATAATTTTGCTGGACTTTTTCAAACAAGGTCTTCAGAACACTCCTTCTTTGATAGCATTCCATATATTTGGCAGGTACTTTTGATCAGAACTGAGATCACGGGTGTCAACTACAGGAGAATTAGGAGTGTCGACAACATTGGAAGTGTAGAACTGGAAGTTCTTCACAAGAAGCTAAGCTTTTTCCGATTGGACCGGAAAAGTCGTAAGGACCAGAAGTTCCTCCATCAAGTTTTACAAACAAAGCTTTAAATGACAGCTTATTACCGTAAAGCTGACAGGGACTCAGTTGTAGCGTTTACTCAATTCCAATTCTAGCAATCGAATTATACCTGCGTGTTTACTAGTGTTCGTAGGACAGCCATCACAATCCACACAATCTAGATTCGCTGTAATACTTTCTTTGTGAAAGAAAAACTGAAGGATATCATGAGGTATTGTTTTTGCATCTGAAGAAGATGAGGATATGTGTCCAAAATAAGTAATTCCCGCGTGGAAATTTTTTCATGGCGCTAGCCGGACCCAAAATAGGAAAAACTTGGACCCTTATTGGGGATTTAGACAGGACCAAACCACAAATGAAACGCCTAACCCGGCCAGAGCCTAACTTATCGACCAACTTGGCCCCAACTTGGCTTTATTTATTTTTCTAGTCTCAACCACATTAAAATTAAATTTTTTTTTTAATAGAAAAATGAGTAAAAACATTTATAAAGGTAAAATTGTTTATTTAAAAGAAACATTTCAAGTAGCTGAACATTTCAAGAAAAATCTTATTCCTGAACCGGATTATTTGTCGCTAGCCTCATCTTTCGGTTGCCATCCGAATCTTGGGAATTAGTGAAGTCCGTTTCAAGATGAGAAAATACTTCATCCTCAGTGGACTTATATTTTTCACAAACAACGCCTGTAAAATGAAAAAATTGGAAATTTTAAATTAAAGTTCAAGTTAAATTATAATCATATATTATCATTAATCGCTGTAATAATAATTTTCTCACCGAGAATACAAGAGCACATGTAAAAGTTCTTAAAAAGTAATTTATTTGGTATTCTCTTCATAGCTGTAAGTATCATGGCTAATTCTCTTGACATGTACTTTTTGATGATATTGGTGATGGATTTTCGTATTTGATTTTCCCTGTTAAAAAGTAAGCTCAAAGAATTTTCCTGCAAAAAATAAAGAAATATTAGATAATAATAATAAAAATAATTCATAATATATTTGGTTTCCTTTTTATATTTATTTAAATATCCTAGTGTGCAAAATATAAGATAAAAGAATCCTACGAACGTACAAAGCAATCGCTGCATTGTTCGTCAGTTTTTAATTTTTCTTCTAATATTTTAAGATCTTCAACTGTTTTCAATGGCAACTGAAGATCGTACTTTTCCGCGAAGCTAATCTTACCCCCATATTCATTACCATGCAGATTTTCTAACAACGTTACAATCTTATTTTGTCCTTTAAACAGTTCTTTCATGTCACTCTTTAAACCTTTGATTTCTTGAAAAATCTTGGTAGCTGACAGAATGAAAATGAAACATTAACAGCAGGTGATATTTACCACATGATCCATATCAGTTTTTCCGGCTTGATCACCGTAATAATAAATATTTTACGCTGAAACATTGGAAAATGCGAAAAAAATGTAAACGTCTTCTGACTCTTCTTTTTTGAAAAATGAAAAAAAAATATATGCCGGTAAAACAGAAATTAAGGTATTTCCAATTGTTTCAAAAAAGAAGAGTCAAGAGACCTATGCTAACATGTTCTTTAGCATTTTTCAAAGTTTCAGCGAAAAACATTTATTTTCTTAGAGAATAAGCCGGAGAAACTGAAATGGATCGTGTGGTAAGTATCGCATATAAATATTGCTTTCAGAAGTATAAAATTAGCAATAAATGCAAAGATGATTTTTACTTTCTAATAAGAATAAGTTAATTTTGAACGATTTTAATTTGAATGAACAAAATTTTTAAATTACCCAATGTGTTGTTTATATCATCTGGATTTCGAACGGCTTTTGAACGTATTTGAACGGCTTCCCAGGTTTAGAAAAATCGAGCAAAAGACAAAGTTACATTCTAAAGTTTTCCTTTGTGCTCAAACTGACCCATGTTTTGGAGACGAAGGATTCAATATTTGCTGAAGGAAAACCCTAACTTTTAGTTGAAGTTGATGACGAATCCTTGCATTTTGGTTTTACTATAGCTGGTGGATCCAATTCAACTATTTCCAAATCTTCTTCGTAAACCTTCATAAAAGGGAAACTCATTTTCACTGCAAACATCGTCTGCAAAAAATAAATAATTTATTAACATTTTTCGTGTCTTAAATATCTGGAAAATGTTATACAAAATATAATATAATGCCGTTGAGAATAATTAAATAAAATAATAGTTATTTAAAACTAATTCAAATGCATATGTTAAAAAGAAAATAAACAAGACATAAACGCCCAATAAGAAAACTCACCTTTACTGGTGATTGGCAATTTTTTTTGTATTTTGAGAAACGCTTCTGTTCATCACTGTTATCATTATCTGTAAAAAAATTATTAATGTCAGGTTTTCATGTTTGAAGCATATACAAAATTTTCTCAAAAATAATCCGCAGTATTCGTGAGGTTAATATAACATAAAAAGGTATGAATATATAACTGAACGGAATTGCCTATATTCAGAGTTTCTTTTCCTTTCTTTCTCGGAACTTATTATATTGCTTCCTCATAGAGAAAGCTTTGTAGTAATTGTTTAATTTTTGTAAAAAAAGTTGTCACAACCACTTGTTTGAAATACTAAATTCACTTATATTCCCCTTTTTCCATAAATTTTGAAAAAAAAAAACACCTCAACATTTCGTCTTGTCATCGCTTCCGGATATTTGGTCAAGAAATCCCTTTGTACCTTTTCACAACGACTAATAAAGAAAATAGTTGCAGAAGCAATTCAAAATTTTGAGGTGGAGTGTTCAGTAGGTCAATTCTTGTTTACATTCTTATTATAGAAGGTATTAAATTTTGGATAAAGACACGTATTTAGCATTAAATATTAAAAACTTGATATTTAAAAAATGCAATACTATTCTGAGACCACGACTGAAGGAGTCCTTCGCATGTTTCAGGCGTAAGAGATTGCCCAAGTTTTGGAACTTTCATGACTTCTTCAAGAGCAATAGAGGTTCTTTTTGATTTCAAAAGATTAATTACTGATGCTGCTTTCTTCTTTGCATTTATGTCTGATTCACTACTGTAAGCAGTTTCCTTAGCATTCAGTACGTCTAATCTCTGTTCTGCTTCTGCAAATGTATCTATATAGAATGAATAAAGAAAATAATAATTTAAGAACTACAACGCAGCTACCAAAGAAATTAAAAATAGTTTTTCTTTAAATGTGGAATTTATATATCAATCAAATTAATGAAAACTGAAGCAAATATTTCCTTTAAGACTTACTGGCATGACCAACTAGCTTGACATGACATTCGGGCCAATGATCAGGAGCATCCAATTGTTCTTCAACCATCAGATGAAGAATAGCTTTAGTTTTCTCAGTGTAAGGGGGTGGCATATACTTGACCATGAATTTGTTCTTGCCTGTGTCGTATCTAATCCACTGGATAGCAACACAATCAACACTCTTTGCCACTGTTTTCTGCCTGGTAATACATTCGATCAAGTGGAACAAATATAGTTCAAAATTCTCCATTGCTCTATGAAACTGAAATACATTAATCATTTAACACTATAACTTGTAATATGTAGATATGTCATTTATTGTTAAAGCCAAAAACTAATTTTGAATGAATTCGAACACGAGAAACGGTATATTTACTAATAATATATTTCATTACATCAAAATTATCGCAAGTGACTAATCCTGAGACTGAGATTGATTCTGTTGACTATATCTACTATTGAAAAATTATTCAACTAATTATTTTTATTCATAATCAATTTAAAAGCAAGGATAAGAATTGATTTTTTAACAAATATGTGTGAAACAAAATTGAAGTTATGTTTTCCAAACTTTAAAATCAGGTGAAATACATACCGTTTTTAATGAACCTAAATGAATATCGCAATCGTTAATTTACTTATGTCCAATCACTATAAAATAAAAAAGGAATAAACATACTTTACACTTTTAAACACTTCTCAAATTGGGCGTGTTTTAAAGAATGGTTAGAAAAATGATGATGTCGACTCGAATGCACTGCTGCTAATTCTGGGATGTACACGTGTTTAGCTCACTATTGATGGAGGAATTTAATTTTCCTCCAAGAGGATTTATTTTGCACTTCAAATTGTCATAAAAAATTCACATTGTGATTTCGCACTGAAATAAACTTCTTTCAAAGAGAATCTGAATTACGCTTGCAATTTTCAACCACGAAATTCACTTGTTTTATTTTAGCGAAGTTCCCGCCTTTGCAATCAATGAATCGAGGAGACCGTCAATCGATATCAGAGTTCGGCGCGCAAATTCAAATTTAAATGAAACTGAATTCATTATAATTATATATATATAAATTAAATATAATTATGAATAATAATATATTTATAAACTAAAACAATTATTTTAATTCATTCCTTTGAATTATAATTTGATTGAACAAATCGAAAATTAGTATTAATATCGTCTTTACATAGGGAATAAGTTTACGATAGTTACTTATTTTACCGTAGAATTTGTTGTCCAGCTTCGTAAACGTTGTCTGATGAATAATACTAAGTTATTTTAAGTTTTATTTATGTTTAAAATTGTAATTTAAAAAAACATGAAAATTATGTAAATCTCCAACTAGATCTTATTGTAAAATCTGTATAAGTAACAAAAAATCAACTATTTTTTATTTATACTTTTTTGTTTTGTTATTAATTAACTTATTCCATTTTTGGTAATAAAAAGCACGGTTAAAATTATATGAAATATTGTATATTCAGAAATTATAATAACAGAACATTTATACACAAATAATACTTTTTATTTTCACTAAAAATCTAAGAAAATAAATAATACATCCATTAGTTGAAATTTTAGTCTGATTATTTTAGTTTTATCAGATTATTATAAATGATGGAAAAGAGATATGGTATAAACTCGCATTGTGCCTCCCACTTTCAAGTTTATTGAAAGCTTTACCATCTTACATTTAATATTATTCAATTTGCACTGAACTACGGTATGTTCTGGCTTGTTTCGCAGTTGCCACATGTATAAATGTTCAGAATCGGCTGGATATAAAAATTAAGATCTTTTTACTTTCCAAGGATTACCCTCTATCACAATTCCTTCGGGAGTTCGAGTAATTTGATTTATTTCTGAAAGAGTTTTATTACGGAGCATCACAAAATTTGTCAGGTGATTCTTTGGTCAATGTGCATTCTTTGTATTTTACTTTTAAAATATTCGTGCCTATAGATATCATTATTGAATTCGAAAAGGTATTTTTGGTTTCGGAGGGTCTATCTTTAACAACTCATGAAGTCTGCGACCAACTTGATCTAGAAGTCTGTGTGGTGTACGAATTAAGTTGGTTAACTTTCCTAGAATGTTTTCAAATGGGAAAACATTAATTCGACTCCAACTGCAACCCATTGCCAAAATGTAATCATCGGCATGAATGACACAATGCATATTCATAACCTGGATTTTTGAATATAATTTTCCTCATCCCAACAAAAAATTTTTGCAAATAAATCTCTGCATGTGTCTGATACTTCGTACTAAGACTATTATCACACAAAATTCGGCACGCGACGTTTAAAATTAAAAAGTTTTTCATCCGATTTACATAAAGTATATTGAGAAGAATAATAGCACCACAATATAAAAGAATAAATCTAAACTCAGTAGCTTTAAAATTTAACAGTGATTTTAGAGACTGAGTTTTTCTTTGAAATTCGCATGGTATACATTTACGGATAAGAAGAAGTCTTCTAGAAACTTCATTTTTTAGTCACTCGGTAACACCATGGGCTCTGATTCCTTTGATTTCGCACCTCTCACAAGCACAAAAGCCTACATGCCCTTTGATGCATTTTATAAATGCTCTAGCAGGCATATCGCAAATGAAAACGTGGGTGCGAACATTAAAACGCCGGTTTGAAATTAAAATTCCGGTAGATTGTAAATGATTGATTTCTTCAATAAAATCGTTGATATAATCATTTACACTGGCTGGTTTTGAATTTCCAGCGTAAATTGCAACAGGAAAAGGTTTATACAGGTCAGAGTCGAAGTGAACTTTTCCTGAAATCACCCAAAATCCTTTATCACCGGATTTCCTTAAATCAACACCATCCATATTGAATTGGAGAAAAATTGTTGATTTCGAATGTACATTGATGTCAATTTGATAATTCTGGAATACGCCTCCGCCTCAATATTCTCAAGATGTGTTCTTCTCGTTTTCTTGTTTGCCGTGTTTTTCCGTTACTTGTTCCATACATTACTTTTGTTTCGTCTTTTCTGCCATCGAAGTGAAAAGCCTTTATTTCTGAAGCCAACATGAGCTCTTTTCGAAGTTTACGACGAGTTTTCTATTTTTCCCAATAGAGTTTATTCTCGCCTGATCTGTAAATTTATTCCAATAAGAGACCTATGCATCCTCCACATCTTTCTCAGCGGGCTGGTAATCGTCATTTACATTGTCATCCATCATCGAGCCACAGTAAGAACTTTTAGCTTCAATTTTCACCTCCTGATGCTTTTTTTGATAACTTCTTCATTTTTATCTTGAAGTACATCAGTCATCAAACGCTTCAATTGTACTTCCTGATGATCTGATTGTTCCGAATCAATTTTCGGAAGAGATGTAAATGATTTTCTCATTCGCCTGGAAGATCGCTGATCTGAGAGAAACACTCTGGAAGCATGAGAAAGATCCATCTCACAAGTGCATGAAGCATTATAACACTTACAAGCCGCAATATCAAATAACTTAGATTTATCTGCACGAAACACCTTTAATTTGCTTTTGCGCCAAATATTTTTATTTGATATCCAAAACAATTTAATTGAACAAAAAGACCAAACTTTAACGAAATAGTTGAATCCTGAACTAACACAGATTCATTTCCAATCAAACAATTACGTTTTCAAACAAAAAATTTGAAATTTTTAACAAGAAAGAATTGAATTTTCAACTGGAGAACATAATTTGCAACTGATATTTTTCTACTGAAAAATACGAGTTCTCAACAAAATACATTAATTTTTTACCAAACAGTTGAATTTTCAACTTGTAAAGGAAACATTTAGAACCAGGAATGGAATGGCTACATTTGTAGATAGAAAGATTAACTTTCCACGAAACGAACGAATTTTTGAAAGAATAATTCAATTTCAGAACAAATATTTTGACCTTTAACCAAAAAGTTTAATTTCCTACCTAAGCAGTTCAATTTTTAATCAAGTATATGAATTTAAACTGAAACCAGAAATCTTCAATCAAGAAAGGATTTTTATTTTCAATCAAAAATAGCTGAAGAAAAAAAGTTAAAGGGAAAAAAGCTAAAAAACTGAAGGAAATAGCTGAAGAAACAAGAAAAAATTGTACTTAAAAATTTAATTTTCAACCAAATAATTGAATTTTTCTCAAAATTGTTGAATTTTCAAAAAGACGAATTCTTAACAAAACACATAGTAAATGTTTAGATAAATAATCTAACCTTCAATTAAGAGAATAAATTTTCTTCAAGAAAGAACAACTTTTGAACAAAATACATGAATTTTCAACCAAATGGTTCAATTTTGAACTGAAAAAAATAAATCTTCAACTACGAATGGGATAGTTTGAATATAAAATTTCTACAAATAGAGATTAAATTAAAAAAAAAACACTGATTCCTAAGATGAAATTTAATAGTAAACTTTAACCGCAAATAATAAACTTTCAACCAAAAAAGTTGTATTTTCTCATTGATTTTCATTAATTCAATTCGCATTAAGTTTCAGTTTTATTGTTTAGTGAATTATCGAACTCATGACTTCGGCCGAGGTTTGGAATTTTTCCAAAATTATTTCATAAAGCTTCAATTTTTTTTTAATTTGAACTTTTCAATAACGCTGGAAGATATTAGAAAATATTTGTTAGTAAGCACATATTTTTCAATGGTCAATATAGTTTTGCTGTTTAGTGAATTATCAAACTCACGGCTGTAGCAGAGGTTCGCAATTTTTCAAAAACAACTTAATAAAGTGTTTTAAAATTAAAATTGTTAACTTTTCAATAACACCACGAATTATCAATAAATATTTCTCGACCTACAAGAATCGATTTTCAACAAAGCAGTTGAATTTTTGAACAAAAAGATGACTTTTGGAAAAATACATGATTATTCAAGGAAATTAACTATTTTCCTAATGAATTAATTTTTGGAAATAAAAAATAATTACAAATTTTACCAGGAATCTTGAATAATTATTTTTTTCTCTCGAGACATTCCAAAATTCTTTAAAAGCTTCTAACCTTTTTTTCTGAATTTAAAAAAAGCTTGATTCTCTTGAAACCTTCCAATACTTATAAACAGCTTCTTTATTTTTGAACATTTGAAAATCTACATAATGTTTTGACTTTTTTTTAAATCTTTTAAGATTTTCAATTTTTTCAATTTTTTTGTCAAATCTTCTAAATATCTTTTGAAGTGACTCTATTTTTTCTTAATATAAAAAAAAAATCCTGCGATATAGTCCGAATCCAGAATAATTTTGTAAACAATTATTTTCTTTTTTGTGAATATGTTTTTCTGGAATAAAACAGATATTTGCAAAATTCTTCCATTATTCAAAATATGAAGTTTCGAAAACATAAAATTTTATGAACTTGTGTTAAAAAAATTCACAATCTCTACGAAAGTCGTGAGCTCAATAATTTTTTAACTACATACGCCGCAGTTCTGATCATCATGCCGATGAATTTTATAATTCAATAAAAATGTATACTTCTGAGAAATAGGTTGTATGTTTCTTATTATTTTTACTTTATCCGAAATACGATGTTTGGAGAATATAAACATTTTTCAATCTGTTTTTACAAATTTATAATATCTACAGTTATTTGAGAAAAATTCTAGTAATCTTTTAATAATGTTCACCTTATTCGATATGTAAGGTTCAAAAGATACAAAAAAATCTAGAAATTGCCAAAAAGATAACATCTTGAATTCATACGACGAAATTCACTATCCCGCAAAATTAAAAAAATTAATAGAATTGATTTGGCAGCTTGAACCGCCGGTAGATTATAGTAATTAGAGTTCTTTCACAGGTTATTATTATTAAAACGTATTATCTTGTACGTAAAAAAACAGATGGTGGCAGCGGTGGGATAGGAATTCACCTTTTTTCCAACCCTAGACACGTTACCGTTTACTCAGATTTTCACAAAATAAATTTTGAATCTGCTTGACCTGTAAAATGCCAGAAATTTTGCAGGCTAAAATTCAATCATGGTTCATGAGAATTATCGAGCCGAAATTTTGTTTTTATTTAGTTCTGCAAATTTACAATTATGACAGGAGCTGCCTTTGGCTTTTCGTTTCTATTTGAGTAGCAGAATACATTTAAATTAAGTCATTTTTCAAAAATTCCCAATTTGGGATCGCACAAATTTAATTGCAACTCTCATTTTCTTGCTTGACTTGGATGCAAACATGAGCTGCTTTCAGACCTTGCTTTTTATTCAAATTGTAGTCGGAATTTTGGAACAAAAAATATCACTCTTTAACAAAATAGTTGGATTTTCAACAAAATACATTATGAATGAAGAAAGGCAAATTTTCAACAAAGTGGGTGGATCTTTAAACAAAATAAATTAATTTTTAACCAAAAAGTTGCATTTTTTACTATAAAAGATAAAATGTCTACCAAAGATGTGAATTTTAAACCAAAACGGAGAATTCCCGAGAAAGTAGTTGAAATTGATAATGCACCCTTCTTTTCAAGCAGGTAGTTGACTTATCTAGAAAAATAATATAATTTTCAAACCAAAAATAGAATAATCAAATTTTCAATTGGAGAAATGAATTGAAAAAAAATTCATGAAAAGAATTAAATTTTCAACAATAGAGATGGATCTTTAAATAATATAATGAATTTTCAACAAACAAGATAAACGTACAACTGACAAGTGGTAAACGTGAATGTACAATCAAGAAGATTAATTTGCCATAAAAAAGGCGAAAACACAATAGAAGTAATACATTTTTAAGCAGATTGTTGAATTTTTAACTCGACACGATCAATTTTCAATCAAAGATACAATAGTTAAATTAACAGTTGAAAAATTAATTTAAAAATAATTTTCCAACAAGACAGTTCAATCTGATCCGATAAAATGAAAGTTTAACAAAGTAGTTCAACTTTCAACCAAGTAGTTAAATGGTGAGATTTTAACCAAAAAATATTAAACTTCTACAAAATGAGATAAATTTTCAAACAAAAAAAGGGGAATTCTTAACAAGAAATTTAATAGAAGACTTGTCAACCCATAATTTCGGTCGAGGTTAGGAATATTCAAATATTAGTTTACAAAGTTTTAATTTTTTTTAATTTGAACTTTTCAATAATAACACCGGAAAATATTAAATAGTTTTTTGTAGGCGATAGTTTTTTAATTGCATATAGCTTTATTGTTTACTATTATTGTTTACTATGTTCCCTAGAGCTGGAAAGATTCAGTGAATATTTTCCATCCCTATGCTTGGAAAAATTACAGTATTTCGGAAAAATCACAGTTTTTGCTTCTCTGATTTTTCGAGGTTATTCTCAAACCTAAGAATGACAATCCATAGCCTGAGAAACACATAAAAATCAGAGGCGCAATAATGTCGATTTTTCAAAAACATTGTCCTTTTTCCCACTGATAAGTAGGAAAAGTATTCACTGAATTATTCCAGCTCAACAGAATTGAGTTTTATGGAGTGGGTGGGCTCAGAGGCTTGTTAGAATGAAAACACATTGTCTTAAAACCCCTGAAAAAACCATAGGAACCATGAATTCAATTTTTCCGAAAAGTTGTACCTTTTTAGGAGGATAAGACGGGAAAATTATTACCGAATCTTTCCAGCTCTAAAGAATTTACTTTTACTACGTGGGTTGGTTCAGGCGGCTGCTCAAATGACAATCCGTAGCCTAAAGACCATCTCAAAAAATCAGAGAGGCAATAATTTTGAATATTCTCATAAATTGTTAGGTAAGGGATAGTCATTCCAACACTCGGAAAAAATATTACGATTTTCGACCACCTCAAAAAATCGGAGAAGCAACTAGTTCGATTATTTTCGAAAATGGTCCTGTTTTCCTCAGAAAAATTGCGAGCCTCCAACGAAGTCATGAGTATGATTATTCAATAAACAATAAAACTATGAGCCATTAAAAATTTACGCGTACTAATAAATACTTTTTTATGTTTTCCGGCGCAGCATTAAAAAAGATTCACGTGCACCAAGGAATATTTTTTATTATCTCCAGTCCGTATTGAAAAGTTAAAAATTCAACAATAAATTTTACGAACTTGTTTTTGAAAAATGTCGAACTTCTACTACAGTCGTGAGTTTGATAACTGATTGAGTAATAAAACTATTCCATTAAAAAATGTGTCCTCACTAAAAAATATTTCCTTCTATCTTCCAGCGTTGCTACAAAGTTCAAAGTTGAAAAAAATTACAACTTCATAAACTAATTTTTGAAAGATTTCAAACCTCGATCGAAATCATGAGTTCGATAATTCAGTAAAAAATAAAACTACCACCTAATGCGAACTTAATTAATAGAAACCAATAAGAAAAGCCAACTAATTTTGGTTGAAATTTTATATTTTATGGTCAGAAATGCAATTTTTCGGTTAAGAATTATTCTGTTTTGGTTGAGAATATACTTCTTGGTTCAAAATGTAACTATTTTTCAGAAACTGAAGAATATGGAAAAAAATTATCTATTTGTTCGAAAGTTAAATTGATTTCTTAAAAATTAATTTTTTTAGTTGCATCTTGATTGAAAATTTAATTAATTGTTTGAAAAATTATGTGTTTCATTGAAAATTCTTCTTTTTTTGTTAAATTCAACTGTTTTTCAACTGAAATTAATTTTGTTTGTCATTTTAGCTATTATATATTTTGTTAGAAATTTATCATTTTAGGTTAAAAAACCACTCTTTGGTTGAAAGTTAAGAAACATTCTTAAAAATTTATTTTGGTAGTTGAAGATTCATAAATTTAGTTTAAAATTCATATCTTTGATCAAAAATTCAACTGTTTTGTAGAAGATCCATATTTTTTATTTAAAAAATCAACTATTTGATAGAAAATTAAACTATTTTGTTGTAAATTTGTTTTTATCTGAAATCGTAGTTATTTCATTTTTTTTTCTTGAGAATTTTTTCTTCACGAGTTAAAAATTCAATAACTATTTGATAGACAATTCCCATATTTTGTTAAAAATTCTTGTTTTTATTGAAAAATTAATTTTTTCTTGAATTTTCAATCAAGGATGTGAATTTTGAACTGAAACTATAAATCTTCAATCCAGAAAAGATTTTTATTTCAAGTCAAGAAAGAACAAAAATTTCATTCAAATTTTGAATTTTCAAACCAAACACAATTAAATTGTCAACCCAGAAGATTAATTTTCAATTTATAAAATTGACTTTCTACTAAAAATCCGAATTTTCAACAAAATACATTAATTTTCCACCAAACTTTTTAATTTTTCACTCGTGAAGGAATAATTTTCAATGAAAAAAGGGATAGCCACGTTTTTGGATAAAAAACTAATTCAAAAAAGTAAAGTTGAATTTCTTTAACAAAAACAGTTTTCAACCAAATAATTGAATTTGTCTCCAGACTGTTGAATTTTCAAAAAGACTAAGTTTTAAAAAACACATAAATTTTTAAATAAATAATCTAACCTTCAATTAAGAGAATAATTTTTCTACAAGAAAGAACGAATTTTAAACAAAATGCATGAATTTCCAACCAAATGCTTGAATTTTGAACTGAAAAAAATAAATCTCCAACTATGAATGGGATAGTTGAAATATGAAATTTCTACAAAAAGAGATTAAATTTAAAACAAGCAAAAGATTAATTCTAAAGAAGAAATTTATTAGAAGACTGTAACCGAAAATAATGAACTTTCAACCAAAAATAGTTGGATTTTCTGATTGATTTTTACTAGTTCAGTTCGCATGAAGTTTCAGTTTAATTGTTTAGTGAATTATCGAACTCATGACTTCGGTAGAGGTTTGGAATTTTCCCAAAATTATTTCATAAAGCTTCAATTTTTTTTTAATTTGAACTTTTCAATAACGCTGGAAGATATTAGGAAATATTTTTTAGTAGGCACATATTCTTCAATGCTATATAGTTTTGTTGCTTACTGCATTATCAAACTCACGACTGTAGGAGGGGTCCGCAATTTTTCAAAAACAAGTTGATAAAGTTTCTTAAAATCGAAATAGTTAACTTTTCAATAACATCACGAATTATTAAGAAATATTTCTCGACCTAAAAAGATTGATTTTCAACAAAGCAATTGAATTTTTGAACAAAAAGATGACTTATTAACAAAATATATGAATATTCAACAAAATAATTCAATTTTCCACAAAATAGTTGAAGAGAAGCGCAATTTTCAAGAAAACAGTTATATCTTTCAAAAAACAGAAATTCATTTTTATCAAACAGTTGCATTTTTAACGAAAAAAGATCAAATTTCTACCGGAGAGATACATTTTATACCAAAACGGACAATTTTTAAGAAAGCAGTTGTGATTTATATTGAACCCTTAATATCAACCAGATATTCGAATTTTCTAAGAAAATAATATAATTTTCCATCCAAAAAGACGTTTTTTGCTACGAAAGCATTGAATTTTCAACTCAGAAATATTAATTTTTAACCAAATACCCAAGTGCGAATTGCCGGAACTGAACACACGGCCCAGGCTTGGTCCAATTTCGGCAGCCAAAGATCGGCTAATGTTATTGGGTCAATATCGGCATTTTAATCGGCCCAGTGTTGTGCCCGTACTGGCTGCCTACATTGGCTATTAAAATTTTTGATCTACCACCGCTCCTTGGCTCAGCAAAGGCGCATAACTGAGCCCAGTGTTACTTTCACTACGGCAAACCATGTTTTAAGAGGAAGAGCCAGAGTTTGGCCCGGACTCGGCGCACTGCTGTTCCCAACTTCGTCTTTACTTTGGCTAAACATGTTTCAATAGGAAAAGAAAAACAATTTTGTTTACTCTTCTTTGCTGAAAGACCCGAGGTTTGCGTAGCCAGTTTTCTGATTCACTACATGAAAATCACGAATGAAATTAGAGGAGATATTAAGAGATTGTTCCTTACGGTAAAAAAGCCACACAAAGCAGCTTCTTCACAGTCAATTAGTAGATGGCTGAGAGCTTTTATAAGATTGTGTGGTATCGGAAAGGAATTCACTGGCCACAGCAGGAGACACGTGGCGACGTCCTCTGCTCTTGAAAAGGGCTTAGATGTTAGTATTATGAAAAGCACTGCGGGCTGGTCGCAAGCTTCAAATACTTTTGCTAAATTTTACAATCGGCCAATAATGGCCAATAAGGGAAGCTTCACCAAAACCGTTGTGGGTGCATTATCGTTTATAATCAGATCTTCGTTGTTAACACGAAAACAATAAATAAATAAACAAGAAAGGTCCAGACCCTATTTTTTATTGTTCTAGCATACATGAACTCTCAACATCAACATTTGTAATCTCGAGAACGAGGCCTGTAATATAATTGATCGATTGAACGAACTTACCTGAAGTGAAGTTCTATCGAAATTATATGTGAAGCCTCGTTTGAGATGATTACAGTCCCAAACGGTCAGGGATGATTATAAGGGCGAATACGTCCTCAAATTCGAATGAAGCGCCCGAGTAATTAGATTCAGATTTAGATACCCCGAAAGAAAACAAGGTTTCATGTTATGATGCATTTTCAGGCGTATTCGTACAGATCGTTGATCGATTCCGGTGCAACATACTCATACGTGGGCCAGGATCTATTGAATAAAATCAAACTGTACCATTAAGAAATTAAAAAACCTGATTCAAAACAAAATTAATTGTGGCAAATGGCGAGGAAGTGAGTATCATTGGCCAAGTTCTCATTTCTCCCAAAATAGGCCATGTCAATAAAGAATATTTATTATTTAGAATAGTACCGAAATTAAGATCAAAGGGTATAATACGAACAGACATGCTCGCGTAATGGTAAAGAGGGAGTATCAGAAAGTACGCTGGGCAGCGGGAAATCAGTACTTCCGTTCTTAATCGATGAACCGCACCACAAAACAAACCCTCCCACCCCCAGAATATCAAATAAAAGGCGAATCGACACACGAGGCAAATAGGCCGAGTGTAAGTCACACAAATTGTCAACCTAGCATAAGTAACGCGATAAGAAAAAGGTTCAATTCTGCGGAAAATATTAATAGAGATTTTAAAGGAAACAGGAAGTTTAAAATTTTTAAGACAAATATTTGGGCTGGCAATAAAATGAAATCAAGTGGTTCTAAATCAACGGTTGGAAGTATTCAAACGCATAATAATTTGAATTTGATCAATTTTAAAAGTAACGCGATCATAAATAATAAAGTCAAAGGAAAACCGATAGTAGCTGGGGAACCAATGCCGTTTGCATCAGAAATATGCGAAGGTATTATGGAACTGTCAGAAACAGAACAGCAAAAGATGAGCGAACTTTTAAAAGAAAACATACCGGAAATGAGTAAACAACTAAAAGCAACAAATTTAACGGAGCATAAGATTGACGTTCAGGGACACGATACTATCACACAAATATATTATCATGTCTTTCCTAAAATGAAAGAGATCATGTGCGAAGAAGTCGATAGAATGTTGGAGGAAGGAATCATAGAACCCTGCAGTAGCGATTGGTCGAATTCAATAGTAATGATAAAAAAGCCTAAGGGAAAATATCGATTTTGCTCAGATTTACGAAACTCAATAATGCAACTAAAAAAGATTTATATCCGGTACCGATGATGGCAGAAATTTCAGACACCTTATGATCAGCAAAGTATATTTCAAACATAGATCTACATTCGGCTTACAATCAAATACTGTTGGGTATGTATCCTCGAGGAATTACAGCATTTGTAGTTCCAGGAAAGGGTATGTTCTGATTTAAGCGGATGCCTTTTAGATTATATGATGCACCAGCAACATTTCAGCATCTAATCGACAAAATAATTACTCCGGATTTAAAACCAAACGTTTTTGCTATTTAGACGATGTCATAATACATTCGGAAACTTTCGAAGAACACATCCATTATTTGAACACAGTTTTGGATAAATTAAGAGACGCAAGGTTAGTGATCAGTCCAGATAAGTGCGAATCTGGCTGCTCTGGAATTAAATACCTGGGATTTGTTGTAAATAATAAAGGCTTACAAATTGATGAGGACAAAATAAAACCAATTTGAGAGTTTCCGCGACCAAAAATAATTAAACAATCACAGCGTTTGATAGGAATGGCCTCTTAGTACAGACGATTTATGCCGAATTTTTGGAAAATAATAGAACCCTTAAATAGATTATTGAAAAAGGTAGAAAGTGGGAATGGACGGACGAACAGGAAAAAGCTTTGTAAACGATAAAGGGGTTGTTGACGACAGCACCTATCCTGGCTTGCCCTGATTTCAGACAAACCTTTCCAATTAGAAACTGGTGCGAGTGATAAAGGCGTAAAAGCTGTACTTACTCAAATAATTAATGGGAATCAGTATGAGATTATATATAGAAAAGGTAGTGCGAATTTGGTCACAGACCCGACACCTTAAAATCATCATCACTACCCGAATCCAATCCCTGGAAATTAGTTATCCCAAAAATGGTGAGAAAACAAGTCCTATTCGAAGAACATGACAGTGAACAGTCTGGTCATCAGGGAATTGAAAAAACTTATGGGAAAATATTCGAAAATTACTTTTGGCCAGGAATGTACTTGGAAATTTTAAAGTATATCCAAAGATGCGAAATTTGTCTAAAAACAAAGCCCAGCAATAAAAACTATAGGTCTAATGGGGAAAAGAATTATTGAGGAGCCGTGGACAGTGGTTGCCACTGATATCATGGGACCACTTCCTAATTCTAAATCCAGAAACGAATATATCTTAGTGTTCGTTGATTTGTTTACGAAATGGGTTGAAATAATTCCAATCAAGAAGGCGAACGGCCCATCAATTGAGAGTGAATTTCACCAAAAATAATTTCGAAGTGGGGAACTCCCAGATTTTTGCTATCAGACAATGGTATCGAGTTCGCTAATAAAACGATTAGGGAACTCGCCCAGAAATTTGGTACCAGACATCTGATAACGCCGAAATACTACCCACAGACGAATCCCACGGAGAGATGTGATAGATCAATAAAAACTACAATCAAATCTTATTTGGATAAAGATCATAGGGAATGGAATCGAAATTTAGAAGATTTACAATTCTCCGGAAACACGAGCACACATTCATCAAAAAATTTTACCTCTGCCTTCCTAAATTTTGGTAGAGAATTAAAACCACTACAAACATTGAAAAAAGATGTGGAAAATTCCGACGAAATAGAATTCCAGGAAACAGACAAATGAACTGATAGGTTGCGCGAACTACAAATAATTAAGGAAGAGGTTCAAAAAAATCTAGATGAAGCAAATAATAAATGAGCAACTGAGTATAATTTTCGTAGAAGAAATTTCGAGCTCGAGGTAGACGAGATAGTTCTCAGAAGAGATAAAACTCTATATAATAGGGACGCGAAAATAGCGAAAAAACTAAATAAAGATTTTGAATGTCCGTATAAAATTATTGCAAAGTTATCACCAACAGTATATGAGCTAAGTAAAATACGGGGAAAATCGATAGGGAATAGGAATATAAGTGATCTTAAAAGAATTGAACAATAATACTGAAGTACATAAAAGGGAGGAAGAAAGAATGAAATCCATATTGGATGAAGAGATACAATGGCGAAGCAGCTAGAAAAAAAAGTACAGAGTTTTTCAATTTGGAGAAAATCTTGAAGTTTTTAGAAGAATGTGATAGACTCAGAGAAGAAAAGGCGAGAACAAAGAAAGGAGAAGAAGCAAAGATTGAAAGAATTCTGGACTTGATGAAATAAAACGATAGACGAGAGGAAGAGGAGGAGAAAATACAGAAAGAAGAAGAAGAGAAAATAAAAAGAGAGGAAGCAAAGGTCAAGAAGGAAGAGGAGGAAAAATGAAAGAGAATAGAAGAAGCGAAGATGAAATCTAGATAGGAAATGAGGAAAAAGGACTGGTTGACAGAACATGAGGAGGAAATCAAGAAACAGAAGGAAGAAAAATCAGAAGTAGAAGAAAAAATCAAAAGATACAAAAACAAACTACAGAAGGAAAAGGAAGAGTTAGAGAGAAGACAAACAGAAGAAATCAAAAGAAATAAAAAGGAAAGAATCAAGAAGACAGCTAACCTGATGGAAGAATTGGAGACTAGAAGACAAGAAGCACGAAGAAGAAAGAAATGGAAGAAGAATTGAAGAGACAAAGACAACAGAGAAAAATAAAACTATTGACATGGGAGATAACAGACGAGGAGAAACAGGAAAAAGGGAAAGAATGAAGAAATGTAAAGCATGTAAGGAAGAAGGAGTGTTTGAAATGTGTGAAAATATGAAAATGTAAGAACGCTTTAATGTATTTATTCGCAATCAGTTTGCGTATGTGAGCGTGTGTGTGTGAACTGGTCCGACCATCTTCGTTGACAAGTCAGTGTGCGAATTAAAGAGCACCGCGCAGGTCCTGATGGGCTTATGAACCTAAGTACCAAAACGGTATTAATTAAAAATCTCGCATGTGTGAAACTTTGTCAACTTCAGTGCAACTCGTTAAAAGGATATCAATAAAGTGATCTTTTATATTTATTGCTGCCAAATTATAACTATTTTCTTTGCAGTTTTTCCCTCTCGAATCCGTGCATGAATAGTTATTAATTAAATGATTTTTATAGAAATTTAATAACTAATAACTAACATTTTTGGTCCTTCGAGCCGTATATGGGAGTGTAAGAAAAAATTGACTCAAAAAGTGAAAAAATTGTCTTTAAAATCGAGTTAGAAAGGTTCGCGAGGACAAACTGTCGTGAAAACCAGTATGGCCTCGACAGTCGTTACATTTGAATTTCAAGTGCGGTGTTCGCTCAATTGATTTGGACCTGGAATATTGGTGTGGAAAATTGTTCTCACAATTTTGTAGCCTTCTTTTTTGGATATAGTGTCATACACTTACTAAGAGAATTTCGAACAGTGCAGTGATCGAAAGATTAAGTGGAGAAAGATATTCGGAGTGAGACATATTACTGTTCGTGTGTGTTGCATGGGTGAATGACGTCACACGCACAAAGGAAAACCACGACCATGTTTATTGTGAACCATGTTTGAATCTCTCTTCACCGCTTGCTGTTTATCATCCATCTCATTGCTACTCAAGGGAACGTTATCTTCAGATGCTCCTATCATTTCTGCCTTCATCGATTTTCTACGGGTGCCAGTTTTCAGTCCAATCAGCTGTTAATATCTAGCTTTCTACTTCTTGTTCATAAGGAGAATTAAAGCCTCGCTTTGCAACAAAGAGTGTCTCCAAGGCATGTCTTATGGTCTTCAACTTCGCACTCTACGAAGTTTTCAGCTGTTACCTTCGCATTACGCTGGGACAGGCTTATTATGATTGTATAAACACGTAAGGTTGCTTTACTTATCCTCTTATATTTATGTTTTTGACAGCATCAGTATTACTATAATACAAAAGTCGCACACTATATCTTTTACCTTTACGGCTGCGTGTACACCAAAGGAATATTGTTTACTTGAATGCTTAACAAGCCAGCTGAATATTTTCTCTTCAGCTAAACTCGAATTTCTTATACTCATTTCTAGCTTATTATTGCCAGTATCTCTGCGTAATATTTTCAATTCATCATGTCTAAAATGGAAGCATTATGTATCGAGCTTGTTTCTTTGCACGAAGCTATTATGCGTACAGAAATTAATTTTAAGAAACTCGCACTCGATAAACGAAACGAAACAACTGTTAGAGGTCGTTTAGACTTGTTAAATGAAAAATGGCATCGATGCTTAGAATTAGACTTACCAGCCAGAGCGCTCTATACGTCGGAAGAGAAAAAGACGATAGAATATTTTACTAAAAGTCAATTTTTACAAATTGAAGAGGCTTATCTCACAGCTCTGGTCTATTTAAATTCAAAATTGCACACTTTTGTGTCAAATGTTGCGGCAAATGCTAATCAATCAACGCGAGAAAATGTTACTCAACAAAATTCTGCTATTCCTAGGTTACCTAAAATTACGTTGCCTGAATTCTCAGGCAATTATGTTGAATGGGAAAATTCTCGTGATCTATTTGAGGCGTTGATTGTCAATAACAATTCTTTATCTAATGTGTCTCGCTTAAACTATCTGAAAACGTCTTTGATAGGTGGCGCTATCCATGTGATTAAACATGTAACAGTGACCGATGCGAATTTCACTACTGCTTGGGATACAATTAAACTCCGCTACGACAATGAACGAGCTCTGATTAATGCTCATTTGCAAGCAATCGCGTCTATTCCGAATGTCTCAAATAATGCTGTAGTAGAATTGAGGGTGTTACGTGATACTACAAATGAATGTTTAACATGTTTAAAGAATTTAAATCGATCAACTCAGCATTGGGATGATGTCATGGTTTTTTGGACAGTGCGTAAATTGGATATGTCGCCATTAAAGGAATGGGAGACGCATTTGGTATCGGAGACTGACTATCCTACTTTCAAAAAATTAGATGATTTTTTAGCAACACGCATTGGCACTTTAGAAGCGATTCAACTATCAAAATCTAATCTCTCGGAAAAGGGTAAGAATAATAAAGGGCAGTCAGTTAAAGGTCACAATGCCTCTACCAACTCTAGATGTTTAATGTGCAAAGAAAGCCATCATTTATTCAAATGTATACAATTTAGAGAATTATAGATTGACCAATGCAAAGAACTTGCTTTGCGACACTGCTGTTGTTTAAATTGCCTAACGCCAGGCCATAAACCATTTAATTGTTCCAGCAAGTATACATGTGGTAAGTGCCATCGCAAACATAACACGTTGCTACATTTTGAATTTAAATCTAATCCAAACGTGACTTCCACCACGCCGGCGTTGACGGCACCTAACACGCTCGCGATCAGTTTTCAAGTGGCCGGAACTAGCAATTCGGGAGTAATAACAAGGGAGGTATCGGATACCCCTTCCTCCCTATCAATAAAGGGAGTCCATCATTCAAATGCAATAGGCTCTATTAACAATGACGCCACCGTTTATTTTTTAAACAGTAAACTCGATCTTTCACGCTCTACTTTACTAGCAACCGCCGTAATTAACGTACGAGCTGATAATGGCCGGGTTCACGAATTTAGAGTTCTCCTAGATCAAGGTTCAGAATTTTCTTTTGTATCTGACAGATTAATTAAGATTTTGAATCCGAAGTATCGAAAGGTTAATGCACTAGCTTACGGTGTAGGAGGTGAGGTGATAGGTACTGCAAAAAAGTTAGCTCAAATATTAGTTCTGCCGAAAATAGGTATGCTCGAAGTGGTAATTAGGCAGGCGTTAGTATTACTACATTAAACGTCTTACAATCCACCTGTAACACCGGGGGAGGAGTTGAGAAAGAATTGAGGAAGCTGTCGTTAGCAGATCCTGATCCATTTAGCTCACAAAGTATAGATATTATTTTAGGAGCAGATATCTTTGGATCCTGCCTCTTACCAGGACTTAGACAAGGTGCGTTCGGTTCTCTGACAGCTCAAGATACTGTTTTCGGATGGATCCTCTCTGGGCCAAACCATAAACGAACTACCGGCTGGACTGTACCTATCACAGCTCATCAAAGTATAACCGAGGAAGTCCTTCATGAGGACTTTCTCAGATTTTGGGAGATGGAGGAACCTACAACCAGATCACTTTTGACCTCTGATGAGATCATTTGTGAGCAGCATTTTTTATCGACTAATCAACGTTTACCATCGGGAAGGTATATGGTACGTTTGCCTTTTAGGAACTGCCCTCCAATAGATATTGGCAATTCTTTGAATAGAGCAAAATTAGTCTTAAAAAGGGTACATGCTCGTTTGCTTAAGGATTTCTCTTTGTACTCTGAATACGACGAATTTCTAACTAAATATGAACAGTTAGGACACATATAACACGTTCAGGAGTTTCTTGATATTGATACTTCTCAAACAATTTATTTACCTCATCACCCTGTTGTCAAGAATAGTAGTTCTACTACTCGTTTAAGAGTAGTATTTAATGCGCCGAGTTTAACTTCCAATAATGCGTCTTTAAATTCGCATCTTCATGTAGGGCCTAAAATTCTTACAGATCTAGTCTCCATTATATTACGCTGGCATTCTCATCGCTTTGTCTTCGTAGCAGATGTAGAAAAAATGTTCAGACAGTTTTGGTCGACCCTCGTGATAGAAAATATTAATGTATAGTTCGGTATTCTACTAAACAACAGCTTGAGGCTTGGGATTTAAACACGGTCACATACGGCACAACTTGTGCTCCTTACATCGCTAATCGAGTCATCAAACAGTTAGCAACTGACGAGGGTTCTAATTTTCCTGCAGCCAAATCAGTTCTTGAAAATAATGTTTATGTAGATGATGTACTTTTTGGCGCTGATGAAATAGACGAAGCTCGAGAATTAAGAACACAAGTTATTCAACTGTTCAAACAGGGGTGTTTCCATCTAAGAAAATGGGCAAGAAATTATGAGTTACTATTATCAGACTGTCCATCAGGAACCATGAAAGAGCGTTTGATTTTCATATAGATGAGAAGATTAAATTAAAAGTTTTAGGTTTACAATGGGATCCTGCATCTGATGTTTTCCAATTTAAAATAGAGTCCCAACCTATAGAATCTCCGACTAAGCGCCTAATTCTTTCTGTTATAGCAAAGCTATATGATCCACTCGGCTGGCTATCTCCGGTAGTATTAGTGGCTAAGCGCCTAATGCAACAGCTATGGTTTGAAAAACTTCAGTGGGATGAACCGTTACCCACAGACTTAGAGGACCATTGGTCCAAATATTATAAGAGTTTTGCTGAACTTAAAGCTATTCAGATACCGCGATGGACTGGTCAAGACGCTGATAGTTTAGGTTGCGAACTGCATGGTTTTCTGACGCTTCGAGCAGAGCCTATGCAGCAGCCGTGTACCTCCGCATTATCCAGGAGGACGGAACTGCACAAGTTACCTTATTGACTGCCAAATCTAGGGTGGCTCCTATTCTTCCGGTAACCATACCCGGACTCGAATTATGCGGAGCTCAGTTATTAGCTAAGACTTTGTATTTTATAATTACAACGATGGGTCTTGAAAATATCCCACTTTATTGCCATATAGATGCTTCAGTGGTTTTAGCTTAGCTTTCCAAGCACCCGTCTACCTGGCGTACTTTTGTATCCAATCGAGTAGCTCACATTCATGAGCTCATACCAAATGCCAAGTGGAGACATGTTCCCACCAAGGACAATCCCGCTGATTGTGTTTCTAGGGGTCTTTTCCCAGAAGAGTTGAAGGATCATCCCTTATGGTGGCATGGCCCATGCTGGCTAGGCAAACATTCTACAAGTTGCCCAGAATCACGGCCTGATTTGTCTCCGAATGTTGACCTTGAGTGAAGTAAAATATCTACTCACCATGCAATAAAGCAAGCTAAGCGGCCCTTCAATTTGGCTGATAATTTATCGTCTTGGCCAAAATTGTTGAGAGTGACTGCGTTGGTTGGTAGGTTACCGAAGTCTGCCTTCCAGCATGAAACTTTGGCTCTTATGCCAGATGAGATTCATCAGGCTTCCTTACACTGGGTCCGGCGAATTCAGAAAGAAGTTTTCAAATCTGAGTTGCTCGATCTTGAACGCGACGATAAAATAAAATTGAGTTCGTCACTAAAGACATTGCATCCGTTTCTAGATGCGTCTGGTGTAATGCGTTTGGGAGGACGCTTACATAATGCTCCAATTAATTACAATGAAAAGCATCCTATTATTCTACCACGTCATCGAATAAGTGATCTCATTGCTCAACATGATCACTCTAGGTCTCTCCATGGCGGTACACAGCTTACCTTACGTACGCTACGCCAAGGATTCTGGATTTTAGGAGCTCGTACGCTCGTCGAAAAATTGATTGACGCCTGTGTTCCATGCGTGCTTCAGAGACCTACTGTTCCACAGCAGCTCATGGGTAGCCTTCCGAACTTTCTTACCACTCCGAGTCGCCCCTTCACGCATACAGGGGTCGACTATGCGGGTCCTTTTAACGTACGCTTATCTCCAGGTAGAGGGCAAAAAAGCTACAAGGGTTACGTCGCCTTATTCGTTTGCTGCGTAACTCGAGCCGTACATTTGGAGCTTGTATCAGATTATACTTCTGACGCCTTTTTAGCCACTTACTATCGCTTCACAAATCGCCGTGGATTACCAGCTCACATTTATAGCGAAAATGGTACCACATTTCAGGGAGCTGAAAAAGAGCTACGTAATTGTCTTTTGAACTTGCGTACTGATAGGGATTTGCAGAATCAGCTTGCTACTCAAGGAACTGCTTGGCACTTTATTACGCCTACTGCATCTCATCTCGGGGGTCTGCGGGAGGCTCTTAATTCACGTCCAATAGGGCCGTTATCAGATGAATGATAATGAGGATTTCACGTATTTAACACCAGGGCATTTTTTGATTGGGGCACCACTATACAAGTGGATACGTGAACAATCTAACCTCAAAATCGGTGATTTAGTATTATTGCGCAATGATGGTCTCCCTCCAACAAAATCGGCGCTCGGTCGCGTAATCAAATGCTATCCAGGTAAGGATGGCTTAGTTCGCTCGGTTCGTATTAAAACGACCACTTCGGAATTCGACCGACCGATTGTTAATCTTTGCTCGTTGCCTCTTTCAACTAAAGCCTCTACTGAATTGCGCAATTTAAATAAAACTGAGAAAAAAAAATGTCAAGTAGCATAGTGTCTGTCTTGCCAAGGCATTTGCTTATAACTTAGGGTTAATTCTTACCCATAATTGTATTTTATACCAATTTATTAAGTATTAGGAGAGTTTCCTATTGTTACTCGCATTCAAAATTATTTTTCATGGCGGGCGGCGAAAATGAATTTCAGCAGCGACAAAACAATCAGTTTGCGTATGTGGGCGTGTGTGTGAACTTGTCCGAACATCTTCGTTGACAAGTCAGTGTGCGAATTAACGAGCACCGCGCAGGTCATGATGGGCTTATGAACCTAAGTACCAAAACGGTATTAATTAAAAATCTCGCATGTGTGAAACTTTGTAAACTTAAGTGCAACTCGTTAAAAGGATATCAATAAAGTGATCTTTTATATTTCTTGCTGCCAAATTATAACTATTTTTTTTGCAGTTTTTCCCTCTCTAATCCGTGCATGAATAGTTATTAATTAGATGATTCGTATAGACATTTAATAACTAATAACTAAAAAGGACGTTCAGCGTTACATCAAATAAAAAAAAACAATAAGAGAGAAAAAAAATAGGCGAAAAAACTTTTGAACCTAAAATAAAATAAATTAGTATAATCATGTTCAGAAAAATTGAGTTTATTGTATGGTCCTCGATAGAAGTAGGAATTTTGGGTTAAGTTATTGGTTTCAGATCATTAGGATCTGCAACGCTAGAAGAAGGCAAGAGGAGCCGCTTCGAAGATTTCCTTGACAATTAGAGTCAAGGATAGATAAGTGAGAAAATAAATAGATTAAGCAAGAAACATAAATCAAGTTATTAAACGAATGCTTTTATGTATTATTAAATGGGCTAGATAAAATAATAGCTCTTATAGATTCCTTTCGATTCTTTTAGTTTTAGGGATTGGAATAGTTCTAGAATCTCAGGACCGCTAAAGGAAAATGATAAGAACCGGGAACCAGAGACAGTATTACTTAAGGAAAAAGCATATAACTGTGGACTATTTTTTTTAACAATTTTGTTGTGTTCGATGATCTTTGGTTTGGCCGAATAGGTCCTTTTCTTTATTGTTTCAGAATGGAGACCACTGAGTTTTGGAAGTATAGATTCTGTGGTAGAAAATTCCGAAAAGCTATATATGTTCCACGACGAGTACTGCTTGGACAGGGACGAGATCCGCAAGGCAGGACACACGGCACCGAATAGGGATAGAAAAAGATATAAAAAGACAAGTTGGGATAAAATTCATTTTGAGTTTTTGGAAGCACTGAAAATTATTATTCTTGACAGCGAAGAAGAGGAAAATCAGGAGGACGAGCAAGAACTTCTGATGGATCCAGATAAAGATCTTTAAGGATGTATACCCCGTCCCGAACTGGGGGGAGGGGGTGTAACGTGAAGTTACAGTAGGGCCCTTACTCGTTCCGGCACTGGCCTAATTCGGAAGGGGTGAGGCCCGAAATTTGGCGATCGAAGTCGACAAATCCCGAAATCGATGAAAGCAGGTTGTCGACCACAAATCGCCAGTTCGCGCTAATACGCGACCGAGAGTAATACTCAAAACCTCGCCGGGGAGTTCCGCTCCGATATCAGTATATGTGCCTGTGCTTTATTCATTGGATTACGTGGACATTATTCCAGAGATTCTCCATAACCAGCTACCTCGGAATTCCTGAGAGATTTCCGAATTGTCACGCTTCAGATATCTACGGTGCGTCTGTAAGTAATGTAATAAACCCATATTAAATCGTAGCCATGGTTTTGTGTCTGACTACACCTTACTCAGCTTCCTAACTCCCCCCAATTCCCCTTACTTATAGTCAATTTGCGGGCAGTTGGCCACAAACTGTAAGATTCTTCATCAGTCATCGCCTCAATCAGAGCGTGGACCGTCCAGTATCAGTGGAGCATTCTTCTCTCCACGGGACAAATTCAGCTTTCTGCATTTTTCCAAACCCAGAGACATCCTGATCTCATAGGAGAACTGCAGCTAGATATTAAGTAGGCTGTTCAATGTCGACTCTGAGCTTGCATGAACATTCATGCCGTCCCTGTATAGGAGGTGAGTGGGTTAAGAGTCAGCCACTCCCACCTCAATTTCTAACCCATAGGACGTGCTTTTGAGTGCCTAACTAAGTGGGTTCGATGCTAAACAAAACCATAGTGCGCTGAATGAATCAAATTGGAAGATTTCTTGTTTAATGGGCAAGGGCCAGTATTCCTGATCATCCCACGACTGAAACATTTTATCCTTGTGCACCACGTGTACATAGCGTGATCCAAAAATTGGATGACGCGCGGACAGATCTTATATGTCTTAAGGACCTCAATTAATAATCGCGGGGTGTTGAGGGAAACGCCTGTTGGTAGTCAATGTAGGCCATGTGTAAATTTCGTTGGTGGTGTTTCGCATGCAATACAACCGCACTGTCAATCATGACTTGGTCCTTGAAACCACGGAAGCCTCGACAACAACGTTTCTGTTCTTCGGGGAGGACGTTGTTCTCCTCACAATATTTATAGGCGAAGTCAGAAATGATAGCCGTGAGACATTTATAGAGGGTCGAGAGGTAAGTGATTGGTCGGTAATCACTCAAACTATCAGCATCTATCTTTTTGGGTATCATATACGTTACGCCCTCGGTCATAAATGATGGCAAGTGACCTAGGTTCTCCAAGATGTTTTGGAGGGCCCCAGCCAGGGCTGGGTGCAAAACCTCTAGGTATTTGTACTAGCAGCTGTGCACCCCATCCACACCTGGCGCTTTTCCGTTCTTAGCCCTCTTTAGGATACGAGTCACATCGGAGGCTGAGATGGATAGACTATTCATCCCAGGCAACCGTGCAACTCTGTCGTTTTCTAAACGGAGCCACGTCGTGTTCAGTTGACTTGACATATGAGTACCCCGGATGCGCGATCAATATCTGGCCATTGCCTCGGCCCTGGGTGGTTCACAATAATTTCGAGTCTTGTTTTTTCCATCTGCAATTCCGGGATCAAAGCGTTTTTCGTCTGCCAAAAAAGTCCTTTTGTCATTCCTTCTCGCGATCACTCTCTTGAATCGTCGCATTCGCGCTGACAGGACCATGAGCCTCTGCTTAAGATTGTCAATCACTTCGTCCAGGTTCATAGATGTTCTTGAACTGATGATGTGTGGGCGAGTGATCTCCTCCACGTGGCAAGTCAGTCTTTGTAACCGATTGCCCTTTTGAAATTGGTACAACCGTCTCACTTTTGCTCTTTTTTACTAATCTTGCCTTGAAGTCGAAACTTCCATGGAGGATCTGACATCTTTCTTGGGGCATAGTTATTGACAGCCTGGAGGTATATGCTCATCATCCTGGCACACGCCACTGCAGCGCAATATGCAACAGTCCGCAACTGCAGCAAGCTCATATCCTGCTGCAAGAACAGAGGCAGTATCTCGGTGTTCAAGCCGCCGACTAACCGGAGAAGGTCCTTGTTGACTCTTAATTTCGGCAGACTATTGAGCTCTTCAATGAATTCAGCAAAGGGAGAGGCAGGCTCTGGCGGCTGCAACCCTAGCGACTGTCGAACATGAGACAGTCACCCTGCCAAATCCCCCAGATCCGGCGCCCGCTATCCATAGCGTCTCGTGTAAAGGGTATATGAATCACCTCTTCCACCACATCTGCAGGGTGCGCTAAATGTACTGCTAGATGTTGTAGCACCTGGTTTCCGATGTTACGTATTTCGACCTCGGATATAAGGTGGCGCCGCCTAATGGATCTTAATTGATCAGAAAGTTGCTGTTCAGTCACTCTATGGGCCAGTTCGGGAAGAAGGCCCACGAAGCGACGATGTTATTCGCCCCTGACCGGTCCTGCCCGTGCCGTTGCTCGAAAGTCACATCTTATCACGTCTCCTTTCATTTTCAGCGTCCACTTGATCCTCTTTTTGGCCTGCGCACCCTGGAGTTGCTGTCGGAATGCATTGTCAAACTCAGATCTTATTCGGTTGATGGTTCTTTTAGGGAGAGTATTATAACTACTTCTCAACTAAAAGTTTACTTTTGATAAACTATCCTGTTGTGGATTTCTTCTATTTTTAGCAATTCCCTGGTTGTTCATTTTAAAAATAGAATAATATTTTAGAAGCAAAACTTATTCACTTCGTCGAGAAAAACGATTGGTCCATTCAGAAATTTATCGGTTGAATAAAATATATCATATGTTCAAAATTAGCCTTTAAAATGCCAAGCATAGGTTTATACCCTCAAAACAAATCTTTCTTGGGATTGCAGAATGACTACGATTGTTTTAGGTTTTGTTTAGCTAGCCATTTATTTTTCGCAGTATTGTATTTCCAATGCCACGCTTTCGTTAAAAATGTAGTACATTTTATTTCATATTTTTACATTCTCGAACATATTAGGTTCTGGAAGAATTTGAATTGGTCCTCTCTTCATCGCACCATGTTAACAAGGTTAGCAGCTAGGATATGCCTCACATGCAGGAGGGCTGAAATTAAAAAATGAATATGTTTCAATGTTATAACGATAAATTTCCCCGAGAAACTTACCCTCACTCAGCTCACGCCCATTACCTGCAAATTCCCTACTGCAAAATCAAATACGTTATTTGGGAGTTGGGCGCCAGGCGCACATGCGCCAACTGGACACTCAAAAACTCAATAGATTGTGCGTGGGCCAAGTGGTTACCCGGGCCGGCTTCAGCCCTTTAGTTAAAGTCGTAGGTGGAGGAGGTGGTTCAACCTATTTTTTAAAATCTCTTGGCATACACGCGATTCTGACTCAGAAATAAATTTAAGCCATGGGGTCCTACAGAAAATAGGAGTTTACATTTATCCAAACCTATCAAACGGTACAGAGATTTTTGTGATTACGTGTTGAATCATCCTAAAAAGAAAATAGCTAATAAACATGAGGCTTATTCGTTCGGCCGATACTCCAAAGACTTGATCGTAAGCATACTTCACTGAAATAATGACGAAAGTGAGACTAACCTCAAAATTTTATTACAAACAAAGATTTCTGAACGTGATGTTGGATTCTCTACAGATAGGAAAGGCTAGAGAGAGTGGATCTCATCGGTAACTCAAAATTTATACACGAGACCAACATGGAGTCCTGAAAAGCAAATATTTTATGGGATCGGCGATTAATTTCAAGCCAATACATCACTCGAAAGCGTTATTGTAAACTAAATATTTAAATTTGGATATGAGCCCATCATAGGGTCTGAAAGAAGCGCTAACAAGGTAAAATAAAGTGAAAATGCTACCGAGTACAAACATTAACAAAATGACTAGCGAGAGCAAAAAGACAGGCGGTAATTAATACCGATTTTTGTACATATGAAATCGATCATTATAATAAATTAACATACCAGAGGCGTTGGAGACTCGAGGAGTTCCTTATGTTCAGATTAATACTTTAAAAACGATACTCAAAATCTAAGCTCAATCATCTGAACATGATGATCGACGAGGATCCGTAGCTTTGAAGACATATTTTAGTGAACCTTACTTTAACAAGGGAGTTAAACGGATTTTACTGAAGTTACAATGATTACGGTATTTCGCGATAGCAAGTTCAAGAAAAGGTAGCAAGAGTCGCGACTGTCTTCCGGCACGTCGCTGCGGAACAAAAGAGAACTCGGTTTGCGAGCGCGTCTTCTCGTCTTCCTTTGGGCGAGTTTCCCCGGCGCGGCGCCGATTGGCCGCTGATCTCCGCTGCCGAGGTGCCCGTTTGAAAGAAATATGCAGTGGCGGTTGAATTGGTGACCTGTAATTAGGTCAAAATATCTACAGCGTAGATCCGAAGCATTTCCGGTAAATGAGGAAGCTCTCTCCTCACTCTGGTGCGAGTGTCCGCATTGGCAAAACACACGACAACAAATCTAGGCCAAAACAGACCTGCTTCTGATCCTCATCACGGGAGTCTTGAAGTAGGCTGAAATCTCGGCCCAGTGCCGATGTGAGGGCTTCCTCCCTTATAAGGATTACTGGTGCAGACCAAGGTATCGCTGGAATGTGACTATGTTCATACCCAAAGCCTAGAGTGGAGGATCCACAAGCATCCCTGACTCTGGAGGTATCCAAGGTTTCCAGCCAGGTCCCGATACTATTGGAGACAGCAATCGGAAGGGCGAGAACCAGATTCAAATTCGAATCTCGATTCGTAATTTTGATAGCGACAGAGAGCAAATCAAAACTACCCACAAACAAAAATACCCTACGAATTAATCTCGATTCTTAATATTAACCTAGATATGCCTTTGGAGTGCCATGCCACGTAACGAGAAAACATATGTCGCTTCAAGCATCAAATAATAATTTGAATAAGGATGCCTAAAATTTTGTCTTGTTACAATGTATAATACTAATATTTTTAACTATTATTTTAAAAGCAGAATTAGAACCAGAATTAGTTCGAAAAACTATCGAAAAAGTAGAAGTAAAGTACAACTTTTGGGGAACATTTTAGGACATTTTGGAAATCTCTAACACGGCATGCGCATGTGCTTTAAAAAATTGTTACCCACGACAAAATATAAGACCCGTATCTTTTCTTTTTCCCAAAAATTTTTTTCCATGAACTTAGGGATCCTTGAATATTTTGGTGAAGTATGAAAAAATTAACGAAATTTTTTCTAAAGTCGTATCTTGGAAACTAAATGAAATTCAATTTTCTTTGCGTCAACTTATAGTACAATCAACATTCTTCCAAATTCCTAAAATAAATTAATAAATCGAAAAAATTACTAACATGGCGTATATTTTCTTGAAAAACTAAAAAGTCATTTAATTGTGAGTTTCGTCCTCGCTAAACTACGGGGTATAGTTGTTTCGGGTACGGGGCGAAGTCGGGTTTGGTACAGGGTATAGTTGTCTATGGTATGAGTTAAAGTCTGTTAGGGAATGGGGTGAATTCATCTAGGGTATGGGGTAAAGTCGGCTTTGGTATGGATTGAAGTTGGGTATGGTACGGAGAAAAGTTGGCTAGTGCACGGGATAAAATTGGCTACGGCACGTGGCAAAGTTGCCTAGTAGCTAAGCGTATACCATGTTCGCAATGAAGTCTAGTTTCTGCGTATTTCTGTTGTAACGGTGATTCTGATTGGCTCAGTCACGAAGCTTGTGTTCGCGCGCCATCTGTGGCGCGCCAAACCAAATAGCCCTCTGACGTCACAAAAAACGTATTGTTCACTTGCTTTGCCGAAGCGTCTCCAAATTAACAATTATCAAAGTAATTAAGTGAATTGATGTTTTCTAAAGCGAAAAGAAAAAGGAAAATAAGAGTTTGAGAACATATTTCATTTTGAGCCATATTTCACACTATCCAGAAAGATCATGGACCGATCACATATTTAGCTTAAGACAGATCACAAAAAAAAGCTTCAGAGTAGGAAAGAAAGTTTTCTGCGCATTTTTTGACCTTGAAAAAGCATTTGACAAGGTGAATAGAAGTAAACTTTGGGAAGTCCTCAAAGAGTACGGAGTCAATGGATGGCTCCTCCAGGAAATACAAACAATATATCCAGGTAGCGAAGCGAGTGTAAGGGTTAATGGGAAACTGACTGTTTCGATGTTATGCAAGGTGGTACGTGGGTTAGCTTTCGCATATGTTAAGGTTGTTATTGCAGAATCAATCGAGGACTTCCAAAGAATGTTGAGCAAACTGAATACAAGCATGAAGATTATGGGCCTCAAAATTAACGTAACTAAAACAAAAATTATGGTGTTTGAAGAAGAAGGTGAGAAAAAAATGTGCAAGATTGTCCTAAATGATGAGAGAATAGAACAAGTTGATGAGTACGTACATATATCTGGGTAGTCTATTCACTAGTGACGGAAAGATAGATGTGGAGTTAGATAGGCGCATACACGAGGGTAAGAAGGTTATCCGTAGAGCATGATCTATTATCGGAAGTAAAAATATATAAAAAAAAATAAAATGGCAATACATTATTCTATATGTGTACCGAAATAATGTGGTGCAGAAGGGACACTAGTTGACATATTGGAAAAAAATCAGTTAAGATGGTTCGGACATGTGGAAAGAACGAAAGATGAACTACTGATGAAACGAGTGTATAAAGGTAAAATAAATGGCAGTGTGCCCAGAGACAGACCGCGGAAAGAATGGTTAGAATTTTGAATGAGACCCTAATTCGAAGAGACATAAGAAGCCATAGAAACACGAGAGCTTGCATGAAAAAATGCATGGACGTGAAGGCAGCTAGAGAACTATGCCAGGACAGACAAGTGTGACGAAAAATCGTTTATAAAAAGATTTTTAGTAGAATGAATGATGCCTGAAACAAAAGACCTTGGGCACTAATGGGCCTGAGAGTAGATAAGTAGGCTGCGTTCTAATGCAAGATTCCTACCTTACCGACATCGAGAAGATTCTAGCTGTAGTGGTTCGTGTCCGTGCTAAATTTTTCTTGAAAGTGGTTCATGTCCGTGCTAAGCTTCTAGAACATTCTCGCGGGTCCTGATGACGTCATCATGCATTCCTACCTTACCGACATTGATACAAGAGGGGTACTGGACCTACTTTACCGGCATCGAGAACATTCAACATTCCTTGATGATGACGTCACAGTAATATTGCGCAATTGTGCCAGCTAAATTCATGTAACAACAGGTTCAAGGTTATTTCTTATCTCAAGAATTTTTCGCGTAAATACTTTCAAGGTTACATTTTGCTTTGTCCTGGCAATTTCTACTGCGTCATATAGTTATTGCAAGAAAAACAAGGATGATTTATCGCGTTTCTAACTCAAAAAGTAAGACGGAGTCTGGATACGCGTTACAAGGCGGGTTCTAAGCCACGGTTTCTAAGCCACTTTTACAAGACGCGTTCTAAGCCACGGGTTCTAAGCCACGGTTTCTAAGCCACTTTTACAAGACGGGTTCTAAGCCACGGGTTCTAAGTCACTTTTACAAGACGGACTCTGGATATGTATTTTTGGAGGGTGATATCATAGAATAATATTGCACAATTCTGAATTCATGCAACAACAGGTTCAAGGTTATTTCTTATCTCAAGCATTTTTCGCGTAAATACTTTCAAGGTTATATTTTGCGTTGCAAAAAAGATTTTTATCCCAAACGTGTCGATTATAATGTAGAATCTTCTAGAATTTTTAAAGATAAAGAGGAAGATACAATTAAAATTAAAATTAAAAAATATTTGAATAATATAGTTAAGAGATTGTCTACAGGAATAAAGCATTTCTTATGGTAGGTCATATGTTCGGGATCCTTATCGCTTTATTCTGGTATCGAGTAGCGAGCGAGGACTAGAGAGATAAAGTCCAGACTTGTTTTAGACGTTTTGATTTCAGAAGCAGCATTTATGCATCGGCAGTCTCAAGCTGCACACATTTCATTAGACTCTGCTTTCGTTCTCTAGAGATCAGTTCTTTTTACTGCTCGCAAAAGTTCGCTTTCTTAGTCGACCCGCACAGTTTGATATTCATTCTTTCGCCATATGCTAGGTCCAGTCAACCTCTCGATGTGTTACATGAAATAAGATACTGCAAAACAATTTCGAGACTCAAGAGAGATAATACAGCGTGCATTTTATTCCAAGCTTTTTCACACGTGCTTTAACTTATATATATATTAAGAGTGCACTGTCCGGGACTTATCGCTTCTTAACGACACATGATATGAGGTCAAATAACTTTTTTATTCACAGATATATGCTCGTTTTTCATCATATTTTTCATCTCTTATTTAGGAAGGGCAGTTTTGCCTATTACACGTTGAAGATTTAAATTTATAAGAAAAATAACCTAAATACAAAGCAAATATTTTGAAATTTTCAAACATCCACTAAAGCTACTGTATAATATAGTTTTATAGAAATCGAGGATGATTTATTGCTTTCCAGCTAAATAATTTAATTCTGCGGTCAAATTTTTTTCTACAATGTTGAATCGTTTTAGAACTTTGAAATAAAGAGGTAGATATATTTACTATCAGAAACCATAAAAACCTACCTTACCGATATTCTACAGCTGTAGTGCTTAGTTTCTAGAATATTCTTAATAACATCATCAACTTATACTGCGAAATTTCTGGAAAGAATTTTCGTAAACAAGTTCAAGGTTATTCTAATGACACATTGCATTTTGCGTTGCAAAAAATTATATTCCAAACGTGTCGATTATAATGTAGAATCTTCCAGAACTTTGTTGCATCATATGATGCAATATCTGGCAACATTGTGCAAAAGTCTCCAGAAAAATGGTAGAGGGGGTAAGCGTCTATAAAAAGAGCTATGTGCTTAGTTTCTAGAATATTCCTGATGACATCATCAAACTATACTGAGCCATTTTTCGTAAACAAGTTCAAGGTTATTTTCAATGACACATTACATTTTGCGTTGCAAAAAATTATATCCCAACGTGTTGATTATAATGTAGAATCTTCTAGAACTCAAGGATAAAGAGGAAGATAAAAAAATTAAAATTAAAAAATATTTCAAGCCAATCGAATAATATAGGTAAAAGAGTATCTAAAGGAATAAAGCATTTCTTCGAGTAAGGTCATATGCTCGGGATTCTAATTGCTTTATTCTAGTATCGAGTAGCGAGCGAGGACTCGAGATAATGTTCAGATGTGTTTAAACGTTTTGATTTTAGAAAACATTTGATGCACTGACCGTGTCTGCATAAATTTCATTAGTCCCTGTTTTCGTTCTCTAGAGATCACTTGTTTTTACTGCTCATAAAAGTTTGATTCCATAGTCAACCCACAACGTTTGATAAATAATCATTCTTTTGTCATATGCTAGGTCCGTCAACCTCTCGACGTGTTACATGAAATAAGATACTGCAAACAATTTCGAGGCTCGAAAGAGAGATAATACAGAATGCATTTTATTCCAGGCTTACTCACTTATTTGGAAAGGCCAGTTTTGCCTAATACACGTTGAAAATTAAAAATAAATGTATAAAAAACAAGCTAAATACAAAATAAATATAATCAAATATTTCGAAATTTTCAATCATAAATCAGATGGGTAAAGCTGGGTTCTGAAGCAAAAAGTAAGATGGGGTCTGGATACGCATTAAAAGACGGACTTTGGATCTCACTTTTGAGCCACTTTTACAAGACGGACTCTGGATATATATTCTAAGAGGGTCCTGATGACATCAAAGAATAATATTGCGCAATTCTGAATTCATACAGCTTCAAGGTTATTTCTTATCTAAAGAATGTCGCGTAGATACTTTTAAGGTTATATTTTGCATTGTCCTGACAATTTATACAGCGTCATATAGTTATTGCAAGAAAAACAAGGATGATTTATTGCTTCCTTATAGATAACATATTCAACTAAAAAATTCCTGTCTTTATTTAGTGTGCAAATAATTCGTGAAAACCATTCTGCAGTCTAGAAAAACTTCTAGAACTTTAAGATATATTATTAGAGAACATTTTACAGTTAAAGTGGTTCATGTCCGTGCTAAGTTTCTGAAATATTTTGATAACATCATGCTGAATTCCTACCTTACCAACATTGATACAAGAGAGGTACTGAACCAGGGAGACAGAACCACTTTTTCACGAGAGGGCTACTGAGCCAAATCTATGTATTTAGATGCAAGATATTGGACCACTAATACAAGAGGGTTACTGAGTCACTTTTCCAAAAGGAAGGTGCATCTCTACTTTACCGACATCAAGACCATTCCACAGATGGTCACAAAATAATATTGCGCAATTGTAAGTGCCAAATTTGTCTAAGCAGCTTTTCTAGAAAAAGTTTCAAAAACATTCTACATGTAGTTTCATAATAATAATAATCTGAGGATATATAATAATGCATAATTATTCAATGTGTGTTCGGTTTATTGGAAGAGCTTGCTGAATGGACACTACTGAAAGACAGTTGAATTAATGTATATATTAAAAGAATAGTGGTTTGTTCGATAATGGCTTTTCAGTGAAAATTGTATGATCAATGAAATAATATTCATATTTGAAAATGTTCAGGATATGTAAGGAAGATTAATGGCAGAGATGGTAATACGTATATGTATAGTGGAGAATTCTGAATTATGAATACAAATGCATATATTGCTTTCTACGAAAGAAAAAGGAGAAGGAACTCATTTTTTAAAAATATTTTACTCTTATTATATCATACGTAACAATAAAAATGATGAATATACCATAGAAAAAGTATAAATCCAACCAAGACAAAGAAGCATCCAAATAAGTGCTGGAACGAGAGCTGATATGACAATTTGGAGGAGTTAGGTGAATGTTTATTACAACAGAAACGAAGTTTTTCTATTCAAACTAACATTTATCACATCACCTCATTGGTTTAAACATAAACGTCAATGGGTTTTAAATACAGAAGAAGCTGTTTCAAGAAAGTCCACGAAACACCTTCTTATGATGAAGAAAAGAAAGGATAAATAATAATATGAGTGAAGTATGTGCAAGAGAGAACCATGTGATGTAATTTACTTATAAGCTATAGACTAAATTAATTTTTATATTCTAAAAAATCAACTCCCAATACAGTGACAGCAAGGTATGAAGCATGTGTGTATGTGTAAGCTAGAGAGAGAGAGAGAGAGAGAGAGAGAGAGAGAGAGAGAGAGAGAGAGCTATGTGTTGCAAAAAAAAAATAATTTTGTAACATTTGCAAGATTTCAGACGGCTTTGTGATTGAGCGACTCAAAAAATAATCATAAATCTCACAGCATGCCTCTGCAAATGAATCAAACCATATACAAATTATGCATGAATCTTGAAAAATACCAACAGATTCTTAAGAGACCTTATTACATCCAGTGAGAGATTTAGAATCTTAAATCGATATAACTCAGATGTCACATAAACTATTAGCAATTAATACCTGGTACCTACGTAATAATTTTTTAATAATATTGATTAAACTATTTTGGGATGAAAAAAACATATAATTCGAATGCTCTTGTTAGAATTTATAAAATCAGCTACATAAATATTATAATGAACTGTGAGAAACGTTGAAATCATCTTTCGCATAATAGAGTAATCTGCTAAAAAGATTCAATTTACTTACTTGAAACATTGAAATAAAGTACCATGAATGATGAAATAAATTCAGCAACATTAAAATCTAATACAAGAATACTGCGAATCAAACATTAAAAAATAATACAATGATCTAGTGATAACATGAACACCTACTTTCTAGAACTCTTAAATCAACATTTAGTGATATAGAAATTTAATTAAATACTACTAAAAATGCTGAATGAAGTATTGATTACGTATATTAAATAAATCCATTTAAAGTGACAAGGATTTCTGGTTAACAGAATAATGGATATACAGTTGATTCAACTGTTCCAACTTAGTAGACGAAACTTTGTTTCACTAAAACGGGAACCTGGGGTTAGCAAAGATTATCATAGAGTGCGCCACCACAGGATATGCTGCTTTTTCTTGTAGGTGTAATCACGATTTCCCTGTTGAATCTTGATTTATCCTAAATCAAGTTAAATAAACTATTAAAATGTATGTGGAAGAATAGAGGACGAGAAGGATGAGCATGATGAGGATACGATAAAGAATAGAGAGTGAGGAGGAGGAGGAGGAGGATACTATAAATATTACAATTAAGTCAAGTAGGTACTGAAAATATTAGATTCAATGATTATATACTCAAAATCGTCTGTTAGAGAGTTGAAAAGCTGTGTTGACCTTCCTACACTTTCTTCTTGAAAAATTTGTGTGTATATGTGGCATTTGAATGTAAAATAAAGGAGCACATCGCCTTCCAAATAACAAGAAAAAAAACACTAAGGAAACTGTAGGTAATGCCTTGTTCCTGCATACTAGATGTATCGCCACTCTCGGTGCTGCCCTCTGTTCTGAGCTTGATAAATGACTATTCTCATATAATATTGACTTTATGTAAAAATCAATGATATTAAAATCTGCTTTTATATAAAAAATGTAAATTATTATTTTTTTAGAACCAGCTTTTAATTATGGTTAAATAAATTCAGTTAAACAGCTAAGGATTTCAGGTAAACAGAATCATGAACATACTGTTGATTCATCTATGTCAACTTATTAAACGAAAACTTAGTTTCATTAACAATGGGTCTTGGGTTAATAAAGATTATGTTAGAGTGCACCACTATAGGGTGCGCTGCTTTTCTCATAGTTGTAACCACGTTTCTCCTGTTGAATCTTAAATTATCCAGAATTGAATAAACTATTAAAGCGTGGAAGGAGGGGACGGAATTGAGGAGGAGGGCAGAGGAGGATGTGGGTATGATAATGATGTAGTTAAGACAAGTAGGGACTGAAAATATTAGATTCAATGATTATATATGCACTAATCTTCTGTTATAGATGTTTTATAAGATGGTATCCTAAAAACTACAATGAATTCAGGTGAGATAATAAAGAAAACACACATCAATTTCAAATTAGATTCATTTATTCAACCTATTTCATTATAATAATAATAAAACGTAAAAAACTATAATTATATATATATATATATATATATATATATATATATAATATTGAATAGTAAAAAAAAACTCAAAATTGTTAACTACAGGAAATGTTCAACTAGTAATTGTGAATGTTAATTTAATCACATTTAACTAGTTGCTAAAAAAAATAAATATTATTCAATAATACCAAGCTCACGCAATTCATTAACAATGGAAATAATTTCATGTACATTATTGGTGTTTCCAGCTACTAGGGCTTGTAAAAGAAAGCGCAATCTATCTACAAGTTTATTTGGATCTAACATTTCGGCTTCTGTTTTTTCTTCTATTTCATATTCAGAGGAAAGGTCACTTTGAGCATAATCCTCCTCCTCATCACCATTATCATTATCATCAGCATAATTTTGTTTGGTCACCACGGATGGAGAATTGCCATCCTGGCTAAATTCTTCTTCTGCTTGTACTTCTTGCTCCTTCACAAGCGGTTCCACTTCATCTTTAGACTTCTAAGTAATGCACGTTAGATTCTTCAGTGGAGAGAATTGTGGCTTCCAGCCTTCCTGATTAGCTTGTTTCCCGTCAGGTTTGAAAATCTTATGCTTACGATGAATTGCTTTCCTATCCTTATCAATCAACCTGTTACTGTCTTGCATTATCCTTAGAC